>SJXQ01005142.1:0-116782 GCA_006408695.1 Aepyceros melampus | reverse complement strand
AACCTAGATAGTATATTCAAAAGCAGAGACATTACTTTGCCGACTAAGGTCCGTCTAGTCAAGGCTATGGTTTTTCCTGTGGTCATGTATGGATGTGAGAGTTGGACTGTGAAGAAGGCTGAGCGCAGAAGAATTGATGCTTTTGAACTGTGGTGTTGGAGAAGACTCTTGAGAGTCCCTTGGACTGCAAGGAGATCCAACCAGTCCATTCTGAGGGAGATCAACCCTGGGATTTCTTTGGAAGGAATGATGCTAAAACTGAAGCTCCAGTACTTTGGCCACCTTATGTGAAGAGTTGACTCATTGGAAAAGCCCCTGATGCTGGGAGGGATTGGGGGCAGGAGGAGAAGGGGACGACCGAGGATGAGATGGCTGGATGGCGTCACGGACTCAATGGACATGAGTCTGAGTGAACTCCGGGAGTTGGTGATGGACAGGGAGGCCTGGCGTGCTGCGATTCATGGGGTCGCAAAGAGTCGGACACGACTGCGCAACTGAACTGACTGACTGACTGACATAAAGCAATTAAATTTGTGGGAAGTTTCAGTTCCTTGCTTCTTCTCAGCATAAATGTTAAGAGGGTAAGGTCTACTCTCTAAATCTGGGATTAGAGCATGAAACTGTATTGTTACCCTAATTCCTGCTCACATTCTCATTTTAGATTGGCATAAACATATACATGCACTTTGGCTAAAAGAAATTACCCAGTGTTCAAAACAAAAACAACTCCAACGCTACTGTTCACCTAGGGAATGAAGTCTAAGAGCAAATTCAGATGGCCTTTCACATATTTACATGCTGCTAGTCTATCTAATTGAAAAGCGAACCCCTTAACTTTCACACACACACACAACACACACACACACACACGGTTGCTCTGTTTAAAGAAACAAATTGCTTTAAATTATATGAAATAACTGACTTTTTTCATATGAAAGTAATTCTTTTTGGTGTGACATGAATTCAGCCTTTAGCATTTGTTAAAGGAACATTTTCATATATCAAAACAGATTTATTTATGGCCTTGCTCCATTCTGAACTAATCTGCCTTAACTGGGTCTGTTTACTTCATCTCTTTGAGTGTTCATCATTAAAGTAAGTTGCTCTAGGCTCTAGAGCTGTGCTATTGTGGCACAGCTATTTTTCTGTTACTTTTCTATGCACTAATGAAGCACTGTAAAGTGTTTGTTTCAGTATTTTATGCAGAAAGCAGAAGTTACAGTGATACCTACATAAACTGTAATTTGTAGTTAAATTGAAATATTTATTTTATTTATAATACAAATTATTTTTCTGGCTGAAAAACTAAAAATGAAAAAAAAAAATTTAACTTCCAAATCAAGGTGCACCAATGAGGTAGAATCGAGTGTAATTTTCCTAAGAATGGCAATTATGATTTAACACAGCAGAGCCAAATTAATAGACTGAGTATAAAAAAGCTTTAAGATAATAGACAATGTTGAGTCATTTTCAGCAAATGCATAGTAGTTTAAAAAGAAGCTGCCTCTCTACAGTCAAAATATAATCAATGAATTCTGTCACAATGAATTCAGAATGAAATGTGTAACAAAATGATTTCTCATTGACTTTAGGGATTTGATCTTATAATTCTGGCAAGCTACAAAACAGCCTGAATTCTTGCTCAAGAAAGAAAACCATTTTTAGATGGAGAGATGAAACATTTAGTATTTCAGTTAAGGGAATTATGTTTTAAAGTTTGAGAGAAAGATCACAAAAGATATTTTACAAAAAGTGAGAGATCTTCAGCTGATTCACCAAGAACTGATTCAACATTTGAAAACTATAAATACTTTTATTTTTAGCTTCAGATAAGTTTTACGACACAGTGGCCAATAAATACCTAGGGTACGTTTGTCTCAAATGACTTCCAAATTGAAACATCCTCATCTACTTGCCGGAGAAGGCAATGGCACCCCACTCCAGTACTCTTGCCTGGAAAATCCATGGACAGAGGAGCCTGGTAGGCTGCAGTCCATGGGGTCGCTAAGAGCCGGACACAACTGAGCAACCTCACTTTCACTTTTCACTTTCATGCATTGGAGAAGGAAATGGCAACCCACTCCAGTGTTCTTGCCTGGAGAATCCCAGGGACGGTGGAGCCTGGTGGGCTGCTGTCTATGGGGTCACATAGAGTCAGACACGACTGAAGTACTTAGCAGTTTAGCAGCATCTACTTGCAACTATGGCAAGTTCAGTTCAGTTCATTCGCTCAGTCGTGTCCAACTCTTTGCAACCCCATGAATTGCAGCACGCCAGGCCCCCCGTGCAGCACCAACTCCCAGAATTCACTCAAACTCATATCCAGTGAGTCGGTGATGCCATCCAGCCATCTCATCCTCTGTCGTCCCCTTCTCCTCCTGACCCCAATCCCTCCCAACATCAGAGTTTTTTTCCAGTGAGTCAACTCTTCACATCAAGTGGCCAAAGTACTGGAGTTTCAGCTTCAGCATCAGTCCTTCCAATGAACACCCAGAACTAATCTCCTTTAGAATGGACTGGTTGGATCTCCTTGCAGTCGAAGGGACTCTCAAGAATCTTCTCCAACACCACAGTTCAAAAGCATCAATTCTTTAGCACTCAGCTTTCTTCACAGTCCAACTGTCACATCCATACATGACCACAGGAAAAACCATAGCCTTGACTAGACGGACCTTTGTTGGCAAAGTTATGTCTCTGCTTTCAAATATGCTATCTAGGTTGGTCATAACTTTCCTTCCAAGGAGTTAAGCGTCTCTTAATTTCATGGCTGCAGTCACCATCTGCAGTGATTTTGGAGCCCAAAAAAATAAAGTCTGACACTGTTTCCACTGTTTCCCCATCTATTTTCCCATGAAGTGATGGGATCAGATGCCATGATCTTCATTTTCTGAATGTTAGACACGACTGAAGTACTTAGCAGTTTAGCAGCATCTACTTGCAACTATGGCAAGTTCAGTTCAGTTCATTCGCTCAGTCGTGTCCAACTCTTTGCAACCCCATGAATTGCAGCACGCCAGGCCCCCCGTGCAGCACCAACTCCCAGAATTCACTCAAACTCATATCCAGTGAGTCGGTGATGCCATCCAGCCATCTCATCCTCTGTCGTCCCCTTCTCCTCCTGACCCCAATCCCTCCCAACATCAGAGTTTTTTTCCAGTGAGTCAACTCTTCACATCAAGTGGCCAAAGTACTGGAGTTTCAGCTTCAGCATCAGTCCTTCCAATGAACACCCAGAACTAATCTCCTTTAGAATGGACTGGTTGGATCTCCTTGCAGTCGAAGGGACTCTCAAGAATCTTCTCCAACACCACAGTTCAAAAGCATCAATTCTTTAGCACTCAGCTTTCTTCACAGTCCAACTGTCACATCCATACATGACCACAGGAAAAACCATAGCCTTGACTAGACGGACCTTTGTTGGCAAAGTTATGTCTCTGCTTTCAAATATGCTATCTAGGTTGGTCATAACTTTCCTTCCAAGGAGTTAAGCGTCTCTTAATTTCATGGCTGCAGTCACCATCTGCAGTGATTTTGGAGCCCAAAAAAATAAAGTCTGACACTGTTTCCACTGTTTCCCCATCTATTTTCCCATGAAGTGATGGGATCAGATGCCATGATCTTCATTTTCTGAATGTTGAGCTTTAAGTCAACTTTTTTCACTCTCCTCCTTCACTTTCATCAAGAGGGTTTTTAGTTCCTCTTCACTTTCTGTCATAAGGGTGGTGTCATCTGCATATCTGAGGTTATTGATATTCTCCCAGCAATCTTGATTCCAGCTTGTGCTTCTTCCAGCCCAGCGTTTCTCATGATATACTCTGCATGTAAGTTAAATAAGCAGGGTGACAATATACAGCCTTGACGTACTTCTTTTCCTGTTTGGAACCAGTCTGTTGTTCCATGTCCACTTCTCACTGTTGCTTCCTGACCTGCCTTAAAAGCAATCAAACTCATGTTGCAAATGTTTTTTAATCTTTTACATCTGTCACTTTCAGTTAGATTGGAAAAAGCTACTTTCTATCAACAAACAAGAACCAGTTATGTGGGATCAAAACCCCAGATTTACTGGAATTAATTCCCTTATTTGATCCACTTCACGTTAACATACTGAAAATATGTGTGCTCTGAAGTGGACTGCACCATGGGTGCAGTTATTAAAATGGCACACTTACTAAAATTGTTCAGTACACATGTACCAATGCTCTGACTCATCACCAGTGGGACTGTCAGAAGAGACAGAAAGTAATGAATTGAATGACGACATGGTCTTTGCCGACATTCACTGCTTGAGTCATGGCAGATTTTACAAAGGTTTACTGTTCTGTTAACTCTAATTCAAGATTTTCTAGAATCAAAAGGAACACCTGCCAATATTCAACATAAGAGAAAACATCACCCCATGACTTACATTTTTTACCTATGGCACAGTGCACATGAAGGAGCTAAATTTAAAGATCCAAGGGGAGAGAAAAAGCTTGTGTTTGACATAGCTAGACAGGTATGAGAATTTGTTAAAATTTAAACTATTCATACTATAAATTAATAATGGTTTTACACATTTCAACATGAACAAATATGCAAGAGATTTAAAATGCAATAGCATTATGTAAGTTGGCTTTAATAGCTACAAGTAAAATTGAAGAATGCTTTGTTGACATGAATAAATTTAGAGCTGATTTTCAGTTTATGTAACGGCCCTTTGAATTTGATATTCATAATACTGAGTTGTTACAAGAGTGAGTGGATTTACCTAACTTAGATACAGTTTTGAAACTGAATGCTTTTGCTTCAGTCAATTATTCTAGAAAAAGATGTCAGTCCTGTCAATACAGATGTCAAGTATTAAAGAAAATGGGGGTTTTGGGGGGTACTTTATTGGAAAAAATTTTAATAGTGTTTGGAATCTACATTTTCAATGGCAACTCTTATGACTAAATACTGATCAAGCATTTCTCATGAAAAGTTAGCATCTGAATGGAAATGTGCTACATGTGTAAAATATCACACTGGATTCTGAAGGTTTCATATTTCAGAAAAAGATAGAAACTATCTCTAATAATTCTACAAGGATTACCATGTTGACATGGTAATACTGGGTTGGCCAAAAGTTCGCTCAGGTTTTTCCGTAAGATAATCTTAGAGGGTCAATATACGTAACACCTTATGACAAAACCAGAACCAACTTTCTGGCCACCCAATATTTTGGATAACCAGGTTAAACAAAATATACAATTTAAATGAATTTACCTGTTTGTCTTTACTTTTTTATTGTGGCTACTAGAAAATTTTGTATTACATACATGATGAATTATTTCTCTTGGACAGGACTGCTGGCCTAGAAAATATCTAAGACACTGGCTGCTCTACTGTTCTATAATACTACCATTGTCATAAAGAGGTAAGAAGTATAACTTCAATGAACTAGAAGAAATCAATTGATTTTAGCTGAATTTGGTCTGTCTTAAAAAATTTTAGGATTTCACAATTGTCCTTATTTCCAAGAGTAGATTTCAGAGATTCTTACAGTCACTAAGAAGGACATTTATTTCTAGGCTTCTAACTTTCATCCTGTCTGAATTCATCACACTGTACAAGCATTATCTGATGACAGTGATGAAAGGAAAGCACCTGCTTCCACAGGTTGAAACTTCCAGGGGCGCCTGGCATGTGGTACAGGGCCAGTAAATGACGGCTTCCTTCCATTGTGTAACCAAGGCTGCCTTGTAACACACCCTTCTCTAGCTGCCCACATTCCCTCTGTTTTGATTTCTTCTTCCTCCCTGGCCCAGAGGTCAAAAGGAATAAGTAACAAAAGTAGGAAATAAATAAGGATTTAAATGCTGTCTGGTGCCTTAGCCTTGAGTTGAGACACTGCTTTCAAACTGGAAACTCTCTCATTAATACTGGTATTAAAAAGTCCCAAGACAAACAGAAGAATTTAAAGTAAACAAGTTCTAAGAATCTCTTCCTGGTTTGCAATTATATTGAAGATATTAGGTCAGAATTATGCTTGCCTCTAACACCTGAAAAAAAATGAGCCACCATTCTTGGTTTTCCCTCCAAGGAGATTACACCAGAGTAAGAAGTACAAAGGAATACATAACTTGTAGGCTGTGTTCCAGAGCTTCTAGACTGGGCATCAGAAACTTGGAAGGCATGTCCCATTTTCAATAAATATCATTATAAAATATGGCTAAATGTCTTAAGGTTAAAATACACCTGGGTCCCAAAATGTAACTGAAATAATATAAAAAGTTGTTCCCTTTTTCTTCTTTCTACTGAGAAATTGGAGCTGAGACGCAGGTTTTGGCATCTCTTCATTCATATAAATAGGACTTCATGTGTTTAACACACACAAGTCAGGAACTATCTATATTACACAGCCAACTTTTAGGCTACTGAATTAATACTAAAGCAAGTTTAAATTTCATGATTTTAGGTGATTCTTCAAGTAAGATGGGCTATACCTCTACTAGACTACTTGCCTGATACAGAGAACATTTACTTCTGTATTTACTGAAAAGAAAGAAATGCTCAAGAAAATTGAAATAAACTGGACACTAAAGACAAAAAATAATACTTAAGAAATCATATTAGACAACATGTTAGAAATGTTAGATAAGAAAATGAGACATAAAAAGGCAAGGAAGGAGGATTCTTATCTTTCTCTATTTATAACACATTGAGACAAAGTATACTATCATCTCAGCTATGTAAAAATTAGTCTCAACCCAAATTCCTTGAACCAAACATGATGCTAGTTTTAAAGTGTTTTAAACTAATAGTTAATAAACTGATTAAATGTAGAGTAGGGTATTATAACATACTGTTGTTCAAAGCAGAAGATATACAAATAATTTTATCACCTTGCACCAGGTAGCAGTAAATTTTCATAAAAAATATCAATTATTTACACTATTAAATAATTTGGTAAAAAAATGGATAATATCATAATTAATTTCAAATTCTGCTACTCTAATACCAAAAAAAAAAAAAAGCAAAAAAAAAAATCACTTCATGGCAAATAGATGGGGAAGCAATGGAAACAGTGATAGACTATTTTTGGGGGGCTCCAAAATCACTGAAACGGTGACTGCAGCCATGAAATTAAAAGATGCTTGGAAGAAAAGTTATGACCAACCTAGACAGCATATTAAAAAGCAGAGACATTACTTTGCCAACAAAGGTCTGTCTAGTCAAAGCTATGACTTTTCCAGTAGCCAAGTATGGATGTGAGAGTTGGACTATAAAGAAAGCTGAGCACTGAAGAATTGATGCTTTTGAACTGTGGTGTTGGAGAACTCTTGAGAGTCCCTTGGACTGAAAGAAGATCCAACCAGTCCTTCCTAAAGGAATCAGTCCTGAATATTCATTGGAAGGACTGATGCTGAAGCTGAAACTCCAGTACTTTGGCCACCTGATGCGAAGAATTGACTCACTGGAAAAGACCCTGATGCTGGGAAAGATTGAAGGCGGGAGGAGAAGGGGATGACAGAGGATGAGATGGTTGGATGGCATCACCAACTCAACGGCCATGAGTCTGAGTAAACTCTGGGAGTTGGTGATGGACAGGGAGGCCTGGCATGCTGCAGTCCATGGGGTCGCAAAGAGTTGTACATGACTAAATAACAAAATTGTCCAATTTTTTCATTACACTGATTTCTATGCATACATTTTCAGATTTTTTCTAATTTCTAGTATTTAAAATCATGCCTAATCCTTTTCTATTTTTATTTCTATAACCTCCCCCAAACCCACCTTTTTCCTCCTCCATCTCAACTAATAGTTTATCCTATACTTTGGCTATTTCCTTTCATATATTTGTCCCTGCCCTATCTAAGTAAATAACAATCAAGTCCATAAATAGCTGTAGCTGAATTAAGCTGTAGTATTTGATGGTCCTGCAATGTCGATCTTACCTAAATTTTCTTCTCTCTCATTTTTCCCTCACAATCTTCCCTTTCACTTCAGTGTTACCTTCTTTACGCTTAGATTTCAGCTTTCATTCCACACATCAACTACCCCCTTACCCTCCCTCATTTCCATGTAGCACACCATTCACTGTTTAACGGCAAAAAATATTCCTTACTTGGTCATCCCCATCTGTACTTTATTTCCCCATTCTCCAAAAATTAAAACGTGCAACATGGCTCAATCATTTTCTCGTCCTAAAATTTAATATGGGTTCACCTCCTTTTAAAAATTCTAATTTTAGAAACACTTGTTTCCTTCCTATTTTTACCTTGTACCTCATGCCCCCTCTAATTATAAAGGCAAAACACAGGTCCATTAAGGCAAAATCTTCCAAATTATTTTCAATGGCTTCTAATGAGATTTAAAAATTAGCCACAAAACTGAGCATCCACCACCTACAACACACTTACACTTACATTTCCTCATTAGAAATGTAAGGAAATCTAAATTAATATATGTATAGTATAAAAAGATTTTAGAAGAATGAGCTAGAGATGAAAGAAACTTTTTAAATGACTTGCTATTCATATCTTTAATACTTTTGTTAAACCAGTATCTCAAAGTACTATATACATAGGATGAGGTTTGACATTAATGATAATGGATATAAATTCATATCTCATACATTCTCGTAAACTTTTTGTCCGATTTATCAGATATGATTGAAATCGAAGGGGAAAAGTGTCAGTCTCTCAGCTGTGTCCGACTCTTTGCGACCTCATGGACAGTAGCCTGAAAGGCTCCTCTGTCCATGGAATTCTCCAGGCAAGAATATTGGAGTGGATTGCCATTTCCTTCTCCAGGGGATCGTCCCAATCCAGGGATGAAACCTGAGTCTCCTGCATTGCAGGCAGATTCTTAACCACTGAGCCACAGGGGAAGTCCTAATCAATCTGATTAGTCTGTGTTTCTATTTAGGTAGCCAACATTTTTATTTTGTAATGTGTTTGATGAGATCAAAGTAGGAGTGTAGTATGTCAGCTTGCCTTTTCCTTTTTCACCAGTATTTGTGTTATTATCATTACTGTTTTCATCGTGAAGGATTTTTTCCTTGTAAAAATCTGTCCAAATGTTTATCCACTTGATCAGAGTTGAGTTTTGGTAAAATAAAGTAAATCCATGTAACTGGGCAGACAAAAAACACAACAGCATATTGCACAAGGCTAATAAAAGTGAACAAGGGTGAGGCCACCACACGTGCAGCTGATTCAGGACACTGTGTAGCTCATGACAGAACCATCTGGTCCACAGACCGCTGGCAGTAGGTATATTAAAATATTTGCCAAAGATTTTTTCAGAAGTTCTGATATTTTCCTCCCATATGTTCCAGTACATTGTTTTAGAGACCACTGCACTAAAAACTAGACTCCTAACATAGAGCTGGTTAGTTCTCAATGAATATTTACTTCTTGAATAAAAGCAACATATGGGGCTTCCCTGGTGGCTCAGAGGGTAAAGCACCTGCCCGCAATGTGGGAGACCTGGGTTCAATCCCTGGGTTGGTAAATTCCCCTGGAAAAGGAAATGGCAACCCACTCCAGTATCCTTGCCTGGAGAATCCCGTGGATGGAAGAGCCTGATGGGCTATACAGTCCATGGGGTCGCAAAGAGTCGGACACGAATGAGCGAGCTCACTTCACTTCATCCGCTATTCTGATTTTTCAGGATGATGTTGTTCACATTATGTTCGAGGATTATCATTTCATCACTTCCTGTCTCCAGGGAAAATTTTTGAAGGCAAAAACTTAAGGGGGAAAGGAACTGCTTGTAATGCCAAATCTTCTTCTTAAGTCATACTTATTTACAACTAACTGATGTTTTCTTTTTGGAGTTTCTATCAGATTTTTGTCTCACGGTTTTGAAAGTATCATAATATTAGTATACTCAATGTTCAATTTTAATAGTTTGAGGCTCACTATCTGACACAGTAGCTACCAGATACATGCTGCAATTTAAACATCATTAAAATAAAACAGAACATTCAACTCCTCAGTTCCACCAGCCACTTCTAATTGTTCAACTGCTACCATATTACATGACACAGATGTCACACCCAAAGCAAAGAAAACTCTCTTTCTCAGCTTTAAAATTCTACAGCTTTTTCCATTCCTGTTGTTAGTGCTATTGAAGCTACACAAGTCACAAGGCTCCACATCAGATTCTTGAAGTACTAACACACTTCCCAGACCAAACCAATCTTCACTCTCATGAAACAAGAGGAAGTCATCATACAAATGAACCTGATTTTTTTTTAAGCAACAGGAGGGATTGAGGGCAGGAGGAGAAGGGGACAACAGAGGATGAGATGGCTGGATGGCATCACTGACTCGATGGATGTGAGTCTGAGTGAACTCCGGGAGTTGGTGATGGACAGGGAGGCCTGGCGAGCTGCGATTCATGGGGTCGCAAAGAGTTGGACACGACTGAGCGACTGAACTGAACTGAAAGAAACAAGTCCTTTAATCTATTGGCTATACAGCAACCTTTATATAGTAAGTTATGTATAATACTAATACAAAGAAAATAAAAAACTTTTATGCAAAAAGTACCCCTCAAGAAAGAGCAATGACAAATCGATCATTAAGTTTTAAATTATTTTTCATCCCTTGTGTAACAGATACCATAATGTGATGTCTAGAGCAAACGTTGACCTCCAGCTTTATTATAATGACAGATACAGTTACAGAGAGCAAACCACAAAACAAGCAAAGCTGATATTCCAATGACCTCATCTATTTCAAACCAAGAAAAGTTAAATCCAAAGAACTCTTAGAAAACAAGCTTATTTTTAAATTCTCTTTTATTCAATTCTAATGTACTGCCATCAGCTAAACCAAATTTGAAAACTAGAAGAATACCTGCAGAGAAAACCCACTTCCTTTGTTAAAAGTAGACAAGTACTAGCTTATTAAGAGCCTTTTGTTTTCAGACCATGGTTAAAAGTTTCTTTTCAATAAAACTTCAAAATACTGTTTTTAAATAAGCAAAATTCTTCCTGTTCTCTAATCTTTACAACACTGAAAATCTGTGTCCAAAAAGTTTATAAGGATAGTCAACAAAAGATCTTCTTTTAATCACAACTGCCTTTGAAAATGATTCAGCATCCATTTAAGCCCACAAATAAAAGCTTTATACGTTTTCATTAAAACTGCTATTTGTGTTTAAAATCTAAAATACAAGTCTTTTTTCTAGACAAGTGAATTGACTCATGTTTCATAATATTTCTTTGTTTGAAAGAGTGCTTTAAAACATATTAAATACTTTTCAACGAAGGAAAAACTCTAGTAATATAGTTTTACTATTCCTTTCAGACTTCTGAATCCTCAGAAATTCAGTTTTGTTGATAAGTTGACAAGACTATGTCAGATGCCAACAATGACTTGTTCAATATTTTAAGTCTATTAACTGTAAATGTCTGGTTATGAGTGATGTTGAGCATCTTTTCATGTGTTTGTTGGCTATCTATATGTCTTCTTTGGAGAGGTGTCTGTGGGTCTTCACATTTTTTGATTGGGTTGTTTGTTTTTCTGATATTGAGCTACAGGAGCTGCTTGTATATTTTGGAGATTTGACAATGTTTCTTAATGAATTCTATCTAAAATACAAAAGGAAAAAAAGTCAAATAAAAGTTCCTAAATTTAATTTTTGTTTCTTTCTGATACAATAATATGTACCACATACAGTTCCATTTGCAGTGACTAGGGGGAGAGAATTTGGAGTGGGAAGAGAGGAAATATTACACACAAAAGTCTGAACACCTGCCCTTGTGTGAAAATCTTGAGATTTTCATTTTTATTAAAATTTTCATTTGTCTCCTAAAAGAGTGGGTTTATGTCACACCAAAATGATTCCTTCTGGCATTGGTTTCCCTCTTTGGAAATCATGACCCACTTCATGTTGTTCTGCTTGCTTGATGCGTGCTTCTTCTGGATGTGCTGTTTATATAGGAAGTGAAGGACCTGCTCTGCAAGACTGTCCCTCTCGGGAAGTCAATGGAATAGCTCACATATGCTGTGATTTGGCTCTTTTTCAGAAAAAATGTTCTGCAGCTCTTCAGTCCTCCAAGAGGATCGAGAGAGTACAGCAGTATAGTTTTGGTATAATCTTCAACACTTTTGGAAAGTAGTTAACAAAATTAAAATCTTTCAAACATCTACTGCCTACTCAGCACCAGACACTGAGTACTGTGGATGATACAAAGATCTGACATATGGTTCCTGAAGTCCCCAAGGACATTTACAAATAACTAACATGCAGCAGGAAATTACAAGTATCCCAGGGACTGTGAATTTAGGAGAGATTATATCCAGCTACAATTGGAGCTTGGGGGTGGGGGAGGGGCGTGCAGACAGTTCAGTAATAAGTTCATAAAGGATATGCAAAAACAGGACAGGGCAGGGACTCGTGGAAAGAGGAAAGAAACAATAGAAGAACTGCAGCCCTCAGAGCAGGTTTTAACTTCTTCAGAGGACAGAGCATATGGAAAAGGAGCCTTAACATTAGCTGCTGCTGCTGCTGCTAAGTGGCTTCAGTTGTGTCCGACTCTGTGCGACCCCATAGACGGCAGCCCACCAGGCTCCCCCGTCCCTGGGATTCTCCAGGCAAGAACACTGGAGTGGGTTGCCATTTCCTTCTCCAATGCATGAAAGTGAAAAGTGAAAGGGAAGTTGCTCAGTCATGTCCGGCTCTTGGCGACCCCATGGACTGCAGCCTACCAGGCTCCTCCGCCCATGCCATGGTGTATATTCCCCAGGGTTCAAGATCTGCCACTTAATTCCAATTCAGCCATGAAATGACTTGTACTTTAGTACTCTATACCAAATGAAAGCAAATTAAATTCCAGTCCAAGTTAATAAAGGTATTCCTCCAAAATGCAATACACAAAGGTGTTAAAGTACATAGTCTATTATTCTTAAAGAGACCTACAAATATAATTCTACTCCATTAAGAAAATTCTAAGATAATTCTTTAAATTTCTTAAGAGCTACTATTCCTTCATAATCTTACCAACAGCAACAAAACCCACTGTACACAGAGATCCAACTGTATTTCCAAACTTTCCCATTAAGCATCTCATGACATTGCTAACTACATATCAAGAAGAATGAAAGTTCTCAACATCTGGTGCATACAGATTGACACAACCTACGATGATGACTTAGAGACAGATACCTCAAGAATGATCTTAATTCCTGCCGTTGAGGGAGAAATACTTACAACTTTACAGAAACACACAGTTCTGTCAGTTAGATAGCTATGTCATTCTAGTACATAAGTGTCCTGAGGGAAAGGGGGAAAATCTAATGAAAATACTTAAACACCTTGGCTAACGCTTCATTTTTGTAAGGAGTGTTTCATGAGATTAAATAACAATAAACTGAGCACTAGGTTCAGAAAATCTTCACAAGATTTTCACTTTTACTGATGTTCCTGCCTGCCTCTAGCTTGTCTCTCAGGTCTGGACATCGTCCACACAAAGGATCACTGAAACAGTAGTGATCTGGAGGACTAAATCTTAATATGGTTTATTCAGCAGCCACAGCATTATAACCGTAAACTTGTAAAATGTAAACTTGGAAAGCCATTGACCTTTTCCCCCTGCCTTTTGATGGACACCTTTCTACAATAGTCAACCAATGATACAGAAAGCATACAACTTCAGTAGAAAGTATGAATCAAAAGCAGTATTTGGACCTTAAATCCCCATTCCTGCCCAGTACTGCCTTCATGTATTGTTTTTGCCACACAGCATTCAAGGGCTGTATGGCAAAAACAAAAACCAAAGGGCTCCTTTCAATGTCAAAACCTTTCAAATTCAGTAAAATGATTAAAAACAATAAAGATTTATTCACAACTTACTAGTCAAGGAAAGAGATTTGCTTCACACCAAAGTAAAACTGTAAAATACACTGACTCTCTGAGCATACCAAATGGATGTGAATTGTTAAATATCACTTGTAACCTAAATAATCTGTTCTAAGTAGTCAGAAAAATTCTCACTTATTATCATTTATATGAAACAGACATGTATAGTGTATCACAAAGAGAGAATAAGGCCTCCAATATCCTTTTACAGGATGTGATACTTAAAAAAAAAAAAAAAATAGCCTGAAGGATTTCCCTGGTGGTCCAGTACTTAAGAATTTGCCTACCTATGCTGGGGACTCGGTTCGATCCCTGGTTGGAGAACCAAGGTCCCACACGCTGCTGGGCAACTAAGCCCGATGCAGCCAAATACATAAAAAGAAAAAGTAATTTAAAAAGGAATTAGCCTAAAAGACTACACAAGAAATTTTTAACATTTACCCACAGAGAAGAGGAGAGTGGAACTGTGTTTGGACAGGAGAGACTGTCAAAATAATTTTTTAAACAAGTGAAGATTTTAAGATTATGTAACAAGATATAAACTGGAACAGTAGGAACATGGATTTCTATCATGTTATTCTTTAATTAAAAACAAAACAAGAAAGAGAAAAGAGATCATAATGAACAACAATAGTTACCTTTCATTTCCCTAAAGCTTAGTGGGATGGGAAGAGGCAGCCAAGAAGTGGAAAGGGCCGTGCAAGCTTACATCTGAATGATTAAGGACAGGCAGTCCTGACAGCCCCAGCCCTCTGTGCATCCCCACAGGTCCAGAGGGCAGTCATGGCAGCCTCCGCTGGCTTAGAGACTAGGGGAGGGGAAAAAGCCAGGAGACAAGCAAACACTTGTACACACACAGTAAAGGAATATCATTTTCAGAAAATATTAATACTTACCAGTAGGTACTGTAACTACTGCAATCCATACACACTGTGTGCTGTGCTTTTTCTTGCTTTTCTGATTTCTTATGGTTGGTTAAGGGTATTTGTGCATCTTCATAATGTTTTTTTGCATGGCCATTCACATACCTTCCAAAAATCAAATGAAAATATATTTTAATCTAAATACTGCTTTGGAAGTTAAAGTAGCAGGAGATGATAATAAAATTAGATGGTAATCAAATAAGAATGAGAAAGAATTCCTCCTAAAAAAGTACATCAATCCTATAAGAGCATTAATCACTTGGTGATTTATTAAGCTAAGGTCTTAAAACATGCTCCTTTTTTGCAAACATACAATCAACTTTTAATTATACACAAGACTGGGCTAGGCAAGGAAAGGCGCTATCTATTTAAATCAGTTTTAATACCACCTATCAACTCCTTTGCTGATTCTTTTGCTAGCCTTTTCCTTTTTTAAGCTTTTCTCAGGCTGCTAGCCCCCAACTCAGGCTATTATCAGAGACAAGCTTTGTAAACTGAATTACTCAATCACTGCCCACAGGGCCACAAGCTCTGCTTGGGTTTCTGCTTAATATAAAACACGAGAGTCAGACATGGAAACAGGATAATCTCCCATCTCTTTCTCATCAATATGGCTTCAGATCTTTTATTTGAATGCCTGAATAATCACTCCACTAACATGGAAATAGGGCTTGTTTAAAGGAAATCCTAACAAAACACAAATCATCTCAAGCTTATATAAATTGTTATTTCTTACTACATGGACAAAGATAATCAAAGGTTGACTATAGTCATAAAAATTTTCTAACACTTTCCAACTCAGATTTAACAAATCATTTTATCACAAAAAGCAAAATGAAATTTAGATAAAGTTTCATCTATACCTTCGCCTAAACACTGTACAATATAATGTCATAACTGACTACTACTTAAAGACCTTCACAGAGCAAAAACTTTCCAGTTACTAGCAAACAGCCAGTTTATAGACGGTAAGGACTAATTGTAAACTAAGAAGAGTCAAAACAAATGTTGCTTACGTAGTAACAAAATCTGCTCAGAGAGTTAAGGTGACATTTTCATAAGGTCCCTTAATTGTACAGGAGCAACACTTACCTTGGAGAAAGTATGATAGTTTTTGGTAAGCAGGGAGGATCACGGGCTTCCCTGGTGGCTCAGACAGTAAACAATCTGCCTGCAAAGCGGGAGACCTGGGTTTGATTTCTGGGTCGGGAAGATCCCCTAGAGGAGGGCATGGCAACCCACTCCAGTATTCTTTCCGGAGAATCCCATTGACAGGGGAGCCTGGTGGGCTACCGTCTATGGGGGTTACGAAGAGCCGGACACGACAGAGCGACTAAGTACAGCAGAGGGAGGATCAACTACCAAGCCCAGCCTCTCTACCTGAGGAAAACTAGAGGCATCAGAGGCACTACTAACGTCAGAATGTGATCATGTTTCCTCCCTTTTTTTTCCACTATAATAAACATAATGAAGACTTGTGTGTAGGGTCTTCTGTTGACAAAAGTGGACTAAAATGAATTTTAAAATACAAATAATGATTAAGAGTATAAATTCAAAAATTAGACAGCCTAGGTTTAAAAGTAGGCTTTGTCACATGCTGGTCTGGTAAGCTTGGGTGAGTTACCTCACTTCTCTACTTCTGTTTCTCATCTATAAAACTGAGATAATAGTACTTATACCCTATGGGCTACTGCTGGTGGTGATTATTATTATAATCCATGGCTCAGAAGGCACGCATGCATGAATGAACGAACGAATGAATGAATGTAAGTTTTATTTTACTTGTATTTTCCTTTATATGCTTAATTACTATCCATTCAGAATCTCAATAACGTAACTGCTTAGAAAGTCATCACATTAAACATACTTCAAGATAACACACTGGACAGATCAGAAAACATCCGATATTTAACTAAAAGATAACTTCCAAGGAACCCTATAGGTTCAATATCTAATCAACTCAATAGCCTATGCTTACATGTTTTTGTACTTTCCCAAGAAAAACAACAGTAATATTTATGAGTACCCTCAGAATCCCATAAAAGTCAATATGGAACAATAATAAAGGCATTACCACTTTCAAGTCTTTGAAAACTGATAATCTGAACAGAGTATATCATTCTTTACTAACCATACTGTAGCCTCTAAATGTACTAGATGTGTTCATGGTTGCTATAATAAATTTCAGTGATAAAGTAAGAAGTGTATTAAAGATGACATTAAGATTAGCAATGTTTTGGCTAATATCCAAATACATATCAGAAGTTAACAGTCATGTAAAACTAATATAAAAATAAACATTTCCCTCATCCAGTTTTAGATTTTAACCAGATAATTTGATCTAAAAAAGGCAAAGTGTCATTATACAACATCACAGATTTTTTTAACAATACAAAAACTGGAAAAATAACTTAAATGGTATGGTGTCATAATGGCCAATAAGATAATATAACTCAAATATGCTACCAATAAACTATATTTCCTAGTTGAAAGAATATTCAATTTAAGACTCCCCTATAGACAAGAGATCTAAATTACTAAAAAATATCAGAATTCTTGGCAGTCAACACCCAGGATTACATGATAAAAGAAAAATAGCCAATCAACTGTATAAAATGAAGATTCAAATGCAAGGTACTCTCATTATCTATGTAATTTGCTTAATCATATTTCTCTGAAACTATGTCAAATTTCTAAACCTAAGATTGATTGGAGTTGGAAACATACTACCTACAGAGCCTAGAAATTTTTCCATTTTTTCTTCTAATACTTACTTAGAGAACTAAGTGTTGCTTGCTATTAAGAACCTTAATCTTTCCAATTTTTGAGAGTTTGTCAGGTCTTTTTGTTGACATATGACCTTCCAGATTTTGGCTGTAGAGCACTAGGAGGCAACTGGAGGACAGAACTATATAAATTTTATTGCATTATAATTCTCACCTCTCAAAATCTAGGAGAGGAATCTGTCTCTTCAAGTGCAGAATTTAAGTGCTTCTACTTTTCTTCTTTTTTTTTTTAAAAATGTTATCTGTACAAAGTATTTTCAGGTTCCCCAAATCCTAGAGATTTCAAAACCACAACAACCACAATTAAGATATGCAGTTAACATTTTCCAAAAGCACTCTTAAGTGTACATGGAAAAAAAAAATACTCAATTCCAGACTGAAAATATGAAAAATCAAACATTAACTGAATGGAGATGCTCTCCTCATGCACTGAGTGTTTACAAATAATAATGGGGAAGCCACCCACATAAAGACAATATAAATTTCAGACTGTGGGACTTAGTGTGATTTCCCACCCCCTGCTGCTAAGCTACTAACTTCTGAAGTAAATTCAAAGCAGATTTTCTAAGCTAAAAGAGCCATAGAAATAAAGTGCCTACTACTCAGCACACCAAGTCTGATACTTATTTGAGTTTGTGTTAGAAGAGTTATTAAAATAGTTGATATTTAAGTAACATCATTTTGAAGCCAAGAACTAGGAGGAAATGCTTAGGCTTGAACCGGGTTTGGGAGTGTTAAGTCCCCAGAAAGCAAAAATGTCTTAATGGAACAGTGAAATATTTGGTACGTCTTAGACACCATTAATAATGAACTTCACAGTGAGACCATTTTCAAAGGAATTCCTTTATCTGTTTTGTTTTCAGAGGAATGATATGGTATCTTGGATTTGATTCAAAGGTCAGTAAAGGTAGGGATGAGGTAGGTAACAGGTGAAACACAACTGGCCACATGTCAATCAAACATTACTAGTAGATTGTCTTGATTATCAAATTAACTCTTCTGAGTATCAACAGAAAGGGGTCCCGCCCCCCCAGCCACTAGAGTTTCCTCAGTTTCACCGCTGAACAAAGGATCCTGTTAGGAGAGGGAAGCCCTACAGAGAAGCACGCACACACCATGATTAAACAGTGGTGCTGAAGAAACCCAAATCGATGAGACTCCGACCAAAGCTGAAAGGTAAACGGGAAACAAGCAAGTTGGGCAGTTAGGTAATAATAAGTATGTCACCTACCTTCCACAGTGGACACTTGAACAAGTCAGACAGACCCAGGGGCTTTTGTTGGACCGGCACACTAATAAAAAGAAAAATACACAATATACCAATTGTATCATGTTATTTCCCAGTTTCTCCCCTAATCTGTAATACCACATCCTGAGATTAAGTTATGAATTCCATGGCTGCTTAGGTGCACGGAGATCGCAAATCCCCGCTTTGCGAGTGCATTTACACAAAATGGCTGCCTAATTAAAGTTACACGGCAAGGAATCCGAACACATGTCCACAGCAGCTGCTCACTGTCACTGCTGACTCAACTCAACAGTTTAACCACAAGTTAAACACATTTCTCCATCATTACTTTGTCCTTTCTGCTACAGTCTCTGACAAGTTAAGGACAATCTATTGTCTCATTAAAAATATTTTTAAAGTCTGATTCTTTAACTCACGTCTTTACCATAAAGACCATAAGCTACTATAAATGACAACTCATTCAGTTTATTTAATGAGAGGCAAAGCCTAAGGATACAATTCAGAAGACTAAGCCCAATTCTTCCCAAATTAATGCCTCAGTTGTATTAAATATAATTCTAAAGTTATAACTGCATGTAATTCTTGCTGAGGGTATAATCAGGATATTAATTACTTTGAGTATTTATTATAGGGATGAGGTAGGCAAACAGGGTATGAAAACTTTTAAAATATTGATTACAATTTTGCTTGCTGTTTACTTATTCAATTTTTCAGCCCTATAAACATAACAGTGATTTTAAAAGGGAAGGGATGTAAGAATCACCTGAAAACAACTTTTTCAAAATACACATGTTCTCCAGGCAGAGACATCTACACTGAGGTGCAGACAGAAGGACCAAAGAACACGTCTATTTTGAAGAAGGTAACTTCCCAGGTGACTCCCTGAGACAGCTACTTGAGAACCACTAGGCAGCCTCCTAGGGGCATGAGAGGGACAGCACAGCCAACACTCAGGATTATAATAAATCGACAGTCTGGCACACAGTATATGCTCAATAAACACTTGTTGAGGCGAAATTCAAATGTCTTAGTTCAAGATACTAAGCTCTTCCAAGATCTGATCCCTACTATTATCAGTCTTGCCTAATCAATATGTCACAATCAGCCTTTCTTATTGCTAAGAAAAATTAGCCAACACTGGAATTAAAGTGACTCAAGAACTATAAGCCCTTTCAATTTCAATGTATAATGAAACACATTATATTGATACAAGGAGTATCCCAAAGATATTTAATTATAATACCATTGTGTGACCTGCTGTTTACTACTACTGATTAGGACTCAAATTCCATGAAGTTACAGGTAAAATTCAGGATTTTATTTGGTAGAGATAATAGCTGTCCAGCATACTCCGAGGGCTATGGCTTTACTACCCTGCAGGACATTACCTGATTTTATAGTTAACCTAGCAATTTACTTCAACATTCATTCTGTGGTGTCTGCATTCACCCAGTCCCTCAAATGCTCTTGGAACCAGCTTTACCATCCCACTGGTCCCCTCATTAATGAGTTAAGTAAGCCTTTGACATACATTCATTTTATATTTGTTTAGGAGGGAGGAGAGGGCAAGGAGGAATAGGGGAACACAATCACACGCTGCGCAAGGGCCTCTGCCTGTCTGCCCAGCACAGGGCTCTATTTGCGTGCAAGGAAGTCTGTGCACATTACATGCTGGCCATTACATGCTCAGTAATGTCCAACTGCAGCCCATGGACTGCACCCTACTGGGCTTCTCTGTCCGTGGAATTCTCTAGGCAAGAATACTGGAGTGGGTTGCCACTTCCTACTCCAGCGGATCTTCCCCACCCAGGGATAGAACTAGAGTCTCCTGAATTGGCAAGTGGATTCTTCAATTCTACACCAGCTGCTGCTGCTGCTAAGTCACTTCAGTCGTGTACGACTCTGTATGACCCCATAGATGGCAGCCCACCAGGCTCCCCTGTCCCTGGGATTCTCCAGGCAAGGACACTGGAGTGGGTTGCCATTTCCTTCTCCAATCTACACCAGCTGGGAAGCCCATAAGAAAGCTTTCAGTGGTAAAAGTCCCCTTCCAGTTAACCAAGGGCTTTACCTTAGCTTTACCTTTCCTTATTGCATTATATCAACTGCTAAGGGCCATCCTAAAGGCATTTTAGTTTTTTACTCAGTTGGGTCCAAGTTTGTTATGAGTGAAGTCGCTCAGTCGTGTTCGACTCTTTGCAACTCCATGGACTGTAGCCTAGGCTCCTCCATCCATGGAATTTTCTAGGCAAGAGTACTGGAGTGGGTTGCCATTTCCTTCTCCAGGGGATTTCCTGACCCAGGGATTGAACCCAGGTCTCCCTCATTGCAGCAGACGCTTTACCATCTGAGCTACCAAGGAATCCCCGTAAGTCACATGACAAAGACTAATAAGAAGAATGCCAAACTGCTAACAGTTATTTTACGCAGGTACATGGGAAGACCACTGTGAAGCAGTCTCGGCTATTGGCTTTTTATGTGTACACACCCCTGTGGCATCTGATTTATGTCAATAAAAAACACGACAGTCTTGTAGTTTGAAAAGAAAGATCTATCAAGTATATTTTTAAAAAGAAAAATAAATTAGAACACGATTTACTTGAAACAGATAATCCTGGTCTGAGATACAATTTGAAGGATTAAAAAACTACAAATATTATCTAGTTGTATTCCTCCACAAATCTTTTTCTTTTAGTAAAGACTAAGAAATATTGTACTCAGTCTGGAAAAAAAGTTTAATATGATCCTGAAATAAGTAATTATAATAGTAAGTTGTTTTGTTTTGTTAAGATTCGTTTTAGGTGGACCATTTTTAAAGTCTTTGTTGTACTTGTTACAATGTTTCTGTTTTATGTTTTTGGGGGGTTTTGGCCACTAGGCATACAGGATCTTATAGCTCCCCAACCAGGGACTGAACCCACACTCTCTGCATTAGAAGGCAAAGTGTAACAACTGCACCTCCAGGGAAGTCCTCAGGCCCCATGTTCTTAACCATTAGAGGGTTTTGCTTTTTGAACTATGGGAAGATTATTTTTGCCCTGCCTTTGAATGAGGAAAGGAAAACCTAGAACAAAATCACTGTTGTGCTCCCTACCAAGTGTTCATCCCGTTCCCCCACCCTGATGGTTGTAAAGTGTGTGCATGGACAAAAAATACATACAATACTGTGATCTAATTTTCCTACTCAGTACAGTAAATGCATTTCTTCATGTTACTAAATTAGAACATGCGTGCATGCTCAGTCACTAAGTTGTATCTGACTCTTTTGTGATCCCATCGACTGTAGCCTTTTAGGCTCCTCTGTCCATACAATTTTCCAGGCAAGAATACTGGAGTGGGTTGCCATTTCCTACTCAAGGGATCTTCCTAACTCAGGGATTGAACCCACATCTCCTGCATTGGCAGGCAGATTCTTTAGCCACCAGGGATGCCCACTAAATTAGAAGAGTGTACTCTTGTCTTATAAAATCTGTTACCTCATAAAGTTTTAAGTCCTTAGTTTTACATTTTAGAAAATATGCCTAAGGCTGAGGGAAGGAAGAACAGGGAAGAAACTGCCTAACAGGTGTAGTGGGTGATGAAATGTCTTGGAACAAGATGGGGACGATCACTGTGGATGGCACTGAATGCACTGCGCTTGGCTGCTCATCTCAGATGGTTGGCTTGGGGGACCCCCTCCCCTGCCCCCGCCACCGCGGCCACAGGCCGACTCAGGTCTTCACTGTCGCATGCACAGTGCGGCCCTGGCTGGAGAACTGAGATCCCAGGCTGCACAGCGTGGCAGTCAATAAATTAAAAAAATTTTTTAAGGTTAATTTTATGTTATATGAATTATACCTCAGTTAAATAAATAAATAGGTGCTTAAGACAAGGATAAGGAGAGAAAATAAAAGGAAATAAAATAGCATTGACGTTCCAAAACACTAGAAACAAGTGAGTGTGTCTATTACTAAATCTCAAAAAAAGACCTCATTTTCTAAATTAAGAAACCAAATTTCCTCTATCACGAATATTTACAATAAGAAAGTTAAGATTTAATGTGTGATAGGACATTTGGTCTTGGCTATTTAAAGGACAGTACTCTCTGAGTGCATAATACTTTCACAACAGAAGAACATCTGAAGGCTAGGAAACTACAGAGAATAGGGTTATTATGAAGCCATTTATTACACTGCTTTGGTGAATATTCACTCTGTTTAAATATCCCTTATCCTAATTATGAAACCTTTAATGTACCCAGGAAAATTATAAAATAGAAAATGCTGGCTGTAAGTTAAACACTCAATTATTGCTACAAATAGAACAGGTCATAACATGAGTAAAAGACTACCACAAATAATCTTAAAATCATTCTAATCATCTTAAGGGGACATATCTATTATAAAAGGTAGTCTCAGTTTACAGACAGATGGGTTTCAGATTTATCTGTAGGATGAACACATTTCCTGTGGAAGCTGCATTAGAGGTTTGCAGGCTATTCTATCAAACTCTGTAAGAACCATTACAAAACCGAAATACTATATTGTGTGTGTATAAAATAAAACCATACACAGTTAATAAAAATGTTTTTAAGCTATAAACTATTCAGAAAAACAAAAATATTAAAGGGTTTTATTTTTTGAATGGTAAGTGCTGGTACTTAAGAGAAAGCGGATGATAAGGATAGAAGCGGATGATAAGGATAGAAACTTATAGAAGTTCAGAATGGTAAGCCATAACTGAGAACTCATAAAGGCTCTTTTTATTAGGCCTAATTACACTTCAAGGTAATGTAAGGGCAAGGAAGCCATGCAGTGTATTTCTCACACTGTTACACGTGGCCACGGGAAGGTCACTGGATCTCATAAACACAGTCTGGTCTTCTTCCCAGGTTATGAAATGTCCTCAGAGTTACTCTCCTCCAGCAATCTGTTCCAAATGCCAAGACTCTCGCAGCCCTGAGCCAAGGTCTCCTCTCTCAGCTCCTGGGCATCTCAGCCTGGGGGACAGACACTGTCTAGTTCCCCTCACTCTCTCCCTGCTGCTGTGGCCTCAGGACCCTGCCCTGTGCTCACCCTCAGCCACAAGCTCTGTAAGTTGGCAGAAGCGCCCCTTTGAAGGGGGTAGAGACTCTTGATCCCCTCCTGAGCTAGGGCCATTCTGCACAAGGTAGAACCTTTGACACAGGCTGGGCAGGCAAGAGAGGTAAAGGAGCCCCAGATTCTAAAACATGCTCATATTCATGGGTTCTTGCTAAAGCTCCCCAAAGCTTTAACTCTCTGGAAATCCAGAAGTGACAACTGATGGTGGGAAGGCCTCCAAGTGATCTACAAACCAAAGTGGCTTTACTCCCTACTATTCCTATGAAGGGCTTCCCTGGTGGCTCAGCAGTAGAGACTCCACCTGCCAGTGCAGGAGAAGGAGTTCCATCCCTGGGTTAGGAAGATACCCTGGAGGAGGAAATGGCAACCTACTCCACTATTCTTGCCTGGGAAATCCCATGGACAGAGGCGAATGGTGGGCTACAGTCTATGGGGTCATAAAAGATTCAGACATGACTTAGCAACTAAACAACAACAACGTTCTCTATGAAGGGAAGACTAATCTGCTCCTTTTCCAAAAGACAAAGAAAGGCAGAAAACTAGGGAGCTCTGTGCTCAAAGAGGCCTATTTACACACAAATACTTTTAGGTTGTGTCAGAAGACAAAATGGCATCCACACTGAATATAAATTTCTTCCCACTGACTTTCAATATCCTTAGTATCCACTACATAGAATCTAGTAAGATAGAGTACTTTTGACATTCAAGCCCCGTCAACAATTCTCCTGGAATCCTAATTTTTTAATAAAACAGCATGCACAAGTGCAACGACACAACTGAGTCGCTGTCTCTACACACAAGAACAGCGCAAGCTCATAGCGCCGATGGGCAAGCATTTAGAGCACCCACCACTCAGCAGCTGCTTCCTGGCAGAGAGGCTCTTAAGCTTCTCGAGAATTCACAAATGTGAGGATGACCAGGGTTCTAGTCCTGGCCCTACCGTTACTACTTAAAGAACTGAGAACATCATTACTGTGCTGGGTCTGTTTCTTCCCTGTAAAATGAAGACTGGGTGATAAGCATGTCCCCTTTAAGTGTAAAGTTATTCAAAGAAGATAAAGCCCAAAATAGATGAAATAATATTATTCCCTACAGATAAAATTCTTCCACTCTCCTAATTTTCTTAAAAGGCTTAAGAAAAAGATTAATTGCTAATGTAGTATAATTTTCTAAATCAACGCTCTTCAGCTTTTTTTTTTTCCTCCTTTTTCCCTGCTCCACAATGCCTGAGAGGCAAGCATTCTCAGCACACTGCCCATCGGTAACAGCGGAGTCACTGCTGTGGAGTCACTGTTCAAAACCACTGGAGACAAAAGTGCTGCTCCAACAGTGAAACTCAACCACCACCCCCTCCACCACCAACACACAGAGTTTTTTAAGTGCACCCCTCTAAAAAATTAGCAACCCAGAAGAAAAATTCGTAACTTACGTTTGTTTTAAAGAGTCAAGTTCATTTTTATCTAATATTCACCTAGCACACACTATGAGCCAAGCACTACTGCACTTTACTGCACCACTTTATAAATATTCCTCATTTAATCCTCTATAGTCCAAAGAGGTGTGTACTATGATTTGACCTGTTTTACAGATAAGGAAGCAGTGGCATATGACTGAGAAGTTATATACCTTGCTACATTAGTAAGGGACAGAACTGGAACTCAAACTCAATGTTTGAAGGCAGGGACTGCTGCAAAGTAGAAGCCCAGCAGGTTGTTATTTTTGCTTTAGAAAGATTCCATACTATGTGTTCCTATAAGTGTTATATACCTGTATATAAATTGTTTGACATCTAGAAAGATATATAGTAACTGTTAACAGTCATGTAAAAAGAATGAGATGGGGGACTAGAGCCACACAGCCCTGCTTTCAACTATGCTGTCTGAATTTTGTCATAAAGCATTACTTCTTTTACAATAAAAATTAAATTTAAATGTCTTAAATTTAAAGATACTGGTATTTAAAGCTGTCTTAATAAAATAGACTTATTCTAAATTATTAAGTATGAGTGGTAAGTGAAAACAAAACCCAAAATTACAACTCTATGGGTCTGAAAACACACCAATGAAAAAACATTTGCAGCTGTTTCTCAAAACACACACACATACACAAATACTCCATAAAAGTATCAACAGTAGTGTTACTCCTCTTGAAATCGAAGGATAGGGCAGAAATATCATAAAAAATCCTATAAATATTCCAGTATATATACAAGTAGAAATATACTCCAGGATTAACCCAGTTTACCCTCCAACTGATATATTTTTAGATGCATTGTTGTTTTTCAGTTGCTCAGAGAGCAAGGCATGTAATCTTTATACCATAAATGCTCTCTGAACCATATACTCACAAGCCTATTCTATGTAAACTTTCTGAAGTCTATCTTCAACTTGAATTCTCTGAAATTACTGGGCTAAAGAGTGAGTGGTAAAGTCACATGGATAAAGCAGGAAATGGGCTGTAAGGTAGTCCCCACAAGAAGAAATCCGGCTACACGAAGCAGCTGCCAAAGTGCCAAGGCAGCCAAAATCACTGTCTGTGTTCTCACTCCCACCCTGATACCGCTGCCCATTCTGAGGGTGGGCACCGGGTTCCCAGGGAACAGGAGAATTCCCCTATAAAGCAACAGGCAGTGCCCAGGGCTAAAGAAGTGAGCCAACCCTGGAGCAGGAGGAGACCAAGCATGAGCACCCAATCCAAAGTGCTCAGAGCAGCAGGTTCACAGAGGATGATGGGACGGAGGGTGCAGGGCCAAAGCAGCAGCAGCAGTTAAGAACTAAACTATCTTGCTCGCCTTTCCACCTTCCCCCTCTTGCAGCTCTCTCTTCCTCAGTTCCATTCTTATTCAAGGCTGGCAAGCAGCTAATCTCTCCTGAATCATTAGATAAGTAAATTGTTTTCTGGTAAGGTCATGGTTCAGTATTTCTTATAGCCATTCTTTCCCTTCTGTTTAGTGGCCAGATGACAGATAACCACAAATTCTTGAACGCTCCTCTCACTGACAGGCAGGTCTGTGTCCTCTTTCCTTGAATCTAGGCAGGCTCTGTCAGTGCCCTGACCAACTGAATATGGCAGAGGGACCGGGTGTCAGTGTGCAGGTCTCAGTTGTAAGAAATTGACAGTTTTCTCTTTTTATTGCTTGGAATGCTTGCTCTTGGGGTGGCCAGCCACCATGGGAGAAGCCTAAGCACCCTGTGAGAAACACAGTAGGAGAAAGCCAAACAACATAGAGAGATCTTGCAAAATATGACACCTTAGTGTGTGCTAGGGACAGGGGTGCAGAAACAGAGACCGGGAGCACAAAAGCTTGTGACAGGTGAGTTAAGAAGCCACCAAGGAAGTGGATGCTCCAGCTTAAGGAACTCCAGCTGGTTCTTCCCGAATGCTGACCTACAAGATCATAAGCAAAATGAAATGATTGTCTTAAGCTACTAAGATGACAGCATCCACCATTCACCCCTGCCAAACGACTCACAGGAATGAGTGACACTGCCGTTTAGCAGAGGTGACGATGAGACTCTTCAAGAGGCTCTATCCTGTAGGAATCAAAACCATCCAAAGATTCGACAATACCCTCTGCAACAGAGGTGATAAGATGGTAAAACACTGGGGTCCATCATCAACCGAACTGCCAGCATGCCTCAGGACTGGCTCTCTCTGTATCCTGTCAATATTTTAAATCTAGATGTGCTATCTTGAGCATAAGACGACAACCTAATTCTTGGGTGGAATATCACCCAAGATATCACATAGTAAAAAACGACCTTCAAAAATCTCAAAACTGCTATTCCCATAGCAACCCCAAATTCTTGATGAAGGTTCTTAAGAAAATGTCACTGGCACTTGCAGGAATTCCTTAGCTCTTCATTAACAGCTACAGAGCCTTATCCTTCATTCCTTTTGCCTCTCTGGATTATGTTCCCTAATAAACATTCTGGGAAACCTCACATTTTATTTAAGGTTGGATTTGAAAACCTAACTGAATAATTATGAGTCGAGAATATCCTCCTCCATTTCTGTTTCCAGCTCTCTCTTCACCCTAAGAGTGCTGACATATTCCTCAGCCAGCCTGACTTGATTCCCATCACACCCATCAGCAATGTCTGATCCCAGCCTTTGTAGCTGGGGTCAAGAGCCCACATCCTAACCAGACTCCCAAGATTTCTGAGGAAGTACTTTGACTTTTCTCTTAAAGATCTCAACAAAGTGCATGGGATTTTTGAATTTTGGTTTGTTTTCAGTACAACTGCTTTACAACATCACCTTAGCTTTTGCTGTACAACAAAGTGCATCAGCTATAGAAATACATACATATATATCTACACACCCTCCCACACACCCACCTAGGTCATCACAGAGCCCCAAGCTGAGCCTCCTGTGCTTCGTAACAGCAGCTTCCTACTACCTATTTACACATGGTAGTGTAGATATGTCAAGCCTCATCTCCTCATTTGTCCCACCCTCCTCTTGCCCCGTCAGCCCAGTGGAAGGAAGTAGGGGAAGGACTCTGCTGCACATCATTTTGGTTGAACTAGGCAGGGGCCTTGATCCCCTGGCTTTGACCTTTAACCCCGCCAAAAGAATTCCTTCCTGCTTTAATACAAAAATACCAAAGTGACTTGGTTACCCTCAGGAATGCAACTATTACTCTGTAGACTCAAAAGGAACATGTCAGAGGCAAGCGTGGGCTCCAGAACCCACGTAAGTCTTCTGTTCACCTTCTAGCTCTCCCGTTATTTTATTCTATGACCTCAAGGAGTTGGTTTCAGAGCCTGCCTCCTCATCTGTAACAGAGGACAAAGACCACCTCTGCCTCAGATAGCTATGGTAAGGGTTTCACGAGACGAAGTGCATGAAGGGCACAAGGGGCCTAACAAACAGAAAGCCCCAGTGACTCTCAGTTCCCTTCCCTTAAGAATATATTAAAAAAAAAAAAGCAGCTATCTGGGGCTAATTCTGTGACAGCCATTCTATACAAGGCAGTTAACATATGTCCACATATAGCAGGACTGCTAATTGTTCAGAAAATTTTCCCTTAGTTTACACACATTAAAAGGATGGGAGCTGACAATTCCTTTTCACAGAAAAATTCCAAATAAATAAGTCAGTAAAAATCCTTCAGAAACTCCTCTGGTATCTGACTTCAAATTAAATTATTTTTAAAACATCAAATAAATGAGATAAAATATTCTATTTTAATAAGCTGAACTCAAAATTGATATAATGACTATATACACCTTAATGTCAGAATCATTAAACTTTACACAGCTAATGTAAAATAATTCAGAAGCAAATTACTTTAGAAGCATATTTCAAGGAGGTTTAGACAACTGAATAAGATACCACTCAGAGAAAACACTTACATACATAAACAACTTGGGTGTCAAAACCATACTGAGATACACTAAATTCTGAGGTATTCAGAATAGAATCAAATCATGGTGCACCAATCTACAAAATACACTGTACCTTGGTCATTCTAATATCTGATATGTGGAGTTACAAGTCTTCAAAAATATTTTTTAAATTTCTTTTAACAAAGAAGCAAACAAAAATGATTTCAAATCACACCAGATTTAAGATATGGTGATCAGGGACTTCCCTGGTGGTCCAGTGGCTAGGGCTCCATGCTCCCAACGCAGGGGACTCTGGTTCAATCCCTGGTCGGGTAACTAGATCCCACGTGCCATGACTTGGCATAGCCAAATAAATAAATAAATAAAGAGATGGTGATCAGCTTATTTTTACAGACAGTAGGTTTAAACTTCGACTCTAAATAATTCAATTCTTTTTTATCCAGGATAAACAGGATTACCTGGTTCTCTTTAAGGGACACTGTCTTTGGCTCTCAGAGGCTAATTTTGAGACTGTGCTCGAGCCAATTTTTCAAACCTTCCTCATGTCAGGACAGGCATGGAAAATGATAACATCTGTATGCTGCACGTACATAAATTGAAGAGTCATCATGGGGCCAGAAGTAATCTGCTCGGAGGCTCCAGCCACCCTTAGGCTGAGGGGACTGTTATCTCAACACATAGGCAATCTTTTTATGGCCCTTCTGATGGAAAGCTATGTTTCCCAAGCTTTCATCTGGTTTTCTAGTAACGCAGGAAGAAGTCCCCCTTCTACTCCAATGCCCACTTGTGGAACGAAGGCTTTTAAGTCATCAACCAGCTGAGAGGACCAGCAGCATTATCTAGGAATCCAAAGTGCTCCTCTGAGTTTATCCTACTCACTAACCCACTGGAAAAAATGGATGCCCAAATCCTTATTTCTGTCCTAAGTATAACCGTCCTATCCTACCACCATGCTATAACCTGAGGGAGCAACCAGTTAACAGTATGGCATGAAGGAATCTAACACAAATTAAATTAAAAGAGAAAACTACTAGAAACAGCTGCATCTGAGCACTCAGGCAGTAAAACAGCACTGACGAGTATGTAAAAGGAAAGAAAAGTCAAATGATTAAGATGAACATGGATGTAGACTAAAACTGTTTCCAAGGCCACTTCTAGCACTCTGATGTCAAGGTTTCCAAGACAAAAATATAACTACAATAAAGTACTTCACTTCCACAGCCTTGAATACATTTGTAAGGTCACCATAGATGTGAAGATAGGAGGAGGCAGACAAGTAATTTGAAGCACTATAAAATCACTTACACAATATTGCTCACACAACTGAAAAGTTAAAACTTTCCATCTTCTCTGAAGATATCCCATAATACAAAAAAAATATTTGTACAAGGCTTTTAGCTGCAGCATTATCTGAAATTGCAAAATACTGGAAACAACCTAAATACCCAAAGAGAGGAGACCATTCAAATTCACTGCGAACCACGACAAATGGAGCACTATGAACGGGTTAAAAATAAGGAAAATTTCTACAAACATGGAATGATGTTCAGAATATACTATTAAATAAAAGAAATTCCTAAAGAGCATACTTAGTTTGTTACCTTTTGTGAGAGAAAGAAAACACTCATGTATCTGCAATCTTTTTTTTGAACAAGAAAGAAACAAGGATAGATCAAAATAATTGGTTGTTTATAGACAGTGGATAGGAATGAGAAGTGTGGTAGTTAACACTTCTTGGTACGGTTTTAACTTTTAGAACTATGTGTGTGTGTGAGAGTCACTCAGTCGTGCCTGACTCTTTCCAATCCCACAGGCTATAGCCAACCAGGCTCCCCTGTCCATGGGATTTCCTAGGCAAGAATACTGGAGTGGGTAGCCATTCCCTTCTCCAGGAGATCTTCCCAACCCAGGGATCGAACCTGGGTCTCCTGCATTGGTAGGCGGATTCTTTACTATCTGAGCTACCAGGAAAGCCCATACTCACATTTTATATACTCAAAAAAAGTAAAATAAAATCAGCAAGGATAAGGCAGAAAAAAATTTTAATGGAAATCAAACAAAAACAAATGAAGCAGACTGTATGTCAAATAAGTGTGCTAAAAGAGGGAAGGAAAAGGAGGAAAACTAACACAATTTTTTAACACAATACTTTATATTTTGTGAGTATGCAGACAAAAAACACCATTAAGAATATTAAGCTCTAGTTATAAGCAGTTTTCTTTGCAATGGTGTGGGTCAGCAGTTCAGAACTACTTTCTCTGATTATGGCATGGAGCAAACAAGTACATATGTTGAGGATAATGCGAACCAGATTCTCACTGTTAGAGAAGGGCATTACAAATGAAAAAAGTGCTAAACTGGAATTAAAGCTATCAAAATGAATTCATGGTTACACAAACACACAAATACAAATAAATATATATATACACACACATACACATTTTCATATCTCTTAATTCCTATTTGCTAAGAGATCTTAGGTTTATAAACATTATTCCCCACTAAAAGGAATGATGGCTACTTGGAGAAAGAGCTAATTCCAAGATGGGGGCAGGGTGAGTACAAGATGAGCCAGGAGCACCCTGCCCATGCTAAAAAGTAAGGGCTCCAAGAACAATAGGGACATGTCAAAATTATGGCCTAAGAAAGTCTCCACTAGCCAAATCTAGGACAACTTGATCTTCAAAATAAATAGCAATAGGATGTTAAGAAATAAAATTAAAACCTGAGTTCATGTTAATAAATGAATAAACAAGTGAGTGAGAAAGGAAAGCGCATCCCTATATATACTTAGAAGAAATAAGTTAAAAAATCAACATCCTGCAACCATCCTAGTAACAACTGATTCAATCAAGTATCATCAGTGGCTGCTAAATTACTAGATTAATGTTTGATGAGGAATAAGACAATTATACATAAAATTTCAAAGCATCTGCTACAAATTAGTTATTAATAACAAAGGGAAAAAAGTAACTTTACAACAAAGAACCTTGCAAATATCACCTTAATAAAACAAATATTACCAAAATGAGACAAACCAATTTCATATACCTTTTGATATAATGCCCTGAGAAGACACATTGCTTCTGTAGTATTCCTATCAAAACCTTGCACAACTTGAATCTAATCATAAAGAAACACAAAAAAACTCAAATTGAAGTACACTCTACAGAAATACTGAAGACGTGAAAGACAAAGGATAAGGAACCACTGGAGACTGAAAGAGACTAAAAGAGTTCACAGCAAAATGAGACGCATGACCGTGGGCGAGATGTAGGGGAGATGGGTGGGGCGACAAAACTGGGAAACAGCTATGGAGGACATCGTATAAAGACATTATTGAGACAACGGGAGAAATCTGAGAATGGAACGTGCATTCAATAATGCTACTATATCAGTCATTAAATGTCCTAATTTTAACCAATATCCCATGCTTAATGAAAAGAAAGTCCTTGTTCTTCGGGGGGATAAAGCATTTATGGATGAAGGGACATTAGGTCTGCAAATTATTCAGTGATGGGAGTAGGGGGAAATATATAGAAAGAAGGTACACATTTAACACCAAGGTGGCAAAATGTTAACTCATGAATAGGTAAAGAGTACAAGGGAGTTCTTTGTATTATTCTAACAATGTTCCTTTAAGTGTGAAAGTGTATCAAAATAAAAAGAGTTTTGAGATTTTTACATTTTTATTCTTTACTTCCTATTAAAAACATACTTTTTGAAAATTACTACAACACAAAGGAAAAGGTTAAATTACCATTGTACAGAGCCAAATAGTACTATAAACCTGGCAGTAACTTCCCTTTATTAATGGATGACAAACTAATCCAGTAAAAATATTATAATAGATTAATTGCAAAAGTCCAAATGACCTTACAACCATGTTTCTTTTATACATCCAAACTCTGGCTCCCAATTTCCCAAGCAGAGCCAAACCTAGAGGCTTATCTATTCTCTCTGCTGACTCTGGTAATAGCAACAGTATTTTGCTCTGCTTATCAAGGAAGGTAAATCTGAGTTTAAATTTTTACTCAAAAATAGTACTGCAAAATTTCAGTTTTAATGATTTAACTCTCTAGATGATTACTAATAAAATCCATTTCTGATAAGGCAAAGCATGTTTTTACCCTAAAAATTGCATTTAAAAATATTTCATTGAAAATAAACACTAATTGGGATTCCCTGGTGGTCCAGTGGTTAAGACTCTACACTTCCAATGCAGGAGACGCAGGTTCCATCTCCAGCCAGGGAACTAAGATCCCACATGCTGCACAGCATGATCAAATAATTTTAATTAATTAAATAAAAATAAACACCAAATTAAGCATGGCAGACCAATTTCTCTCTTATCTCCTCTCCACCCCATTTCACTAAAATGACAATAAAAAATTAAATCGATAGTGACTCACAAACAGAACATGTGAGACAAGCAAACTTCAACATGCTTTTGGCAGTCAGGAAGAAGCTGAAGGAACAGTAACAATCTTCCTAGCGTGAAGAAAGCTGCAGCCCAAGTGCCAGCAGAGAAGAGTGCGGCCGGGAGGCAGTTCTGGGCTCAGGGACACGGGGCACAGCAGACAGCAGGCTAAAGGTGGCACTAAGAACAAGGGGCCCATGGGCTGCAGGAACGATGAGCTCATGGACTTCCTACGTCCTCATATCAGGACATCAGCGGCCAGGTGTACAGCTCCCAGAGGGAATGCTGAAAAAATGGTGCGAAAAAATAAATATCCACACGGACGTCTTGACTGTCTTCCTCCAATGAAGACGGCGGCCTGTCCCCAACTTCACGGTGAAGCCCAATGTATACAAGCCTCACAGAGCTTTTCAGTGCCCCATCCTGACATGAAAAAATAGATAAAATAAGATCCTGTGAAGCAAAGCTCTAGTTTGAAAGAATCATTTTTAAAACAAAAAGAGGAACCCAGAGACAAGAGAAACAATGCAGACAGCACAGAAAAGCCTCACAACAAACTCTAAAACCCAGGAGTAACGAGAGAAGATACTGCGAAACAATAGCAATAGGATGTATGAAAAGCCAATGGTCAGAAAAAGGAGGAAAAGTGCTTAAAAACAAGAAATATTATTATCAAAATTCAACAGAAAGGTAGAAGGAAAAATAAAAACAAGGAAATATCTCAGGAACTAGAATCAAAAGGCAAAGATATAAAAAGATAAGAAATTACAGGTTCTACCCACAGTGCTCAACATTCAATTAATAGGAGTTGTACAAAGAAAAATGTACAAACTAGGAGATTTAAGTATGGGAAAATGAGTGTGCTCTCAAATGCACAGATTGAAAAGTCCCTTGAGAACCCATCACAAGAAAAGAAAAACTAAGCCATGCCAAGACACATCACTCTGAATTCCGGAACACCAAGGATAAAAGGAATATCCTAAAAGCTTCCAGGAGAAAGAATAAAAGGCTATATATGAAGAAACAGTCATCAAAAAGGTATCACATTTCTTAAAAAAAAAAAAAAAAACTGAAAGCCTAAAAACAAAGGAACACTGATTTTATAATTCTAAGAGAGGGACTTCCCTGGCGGTCCAGAGGTTAAGACTGTGCTTCCAATGGGAAGGGCGTGGGTTTGATCCCTAGTTGGGGAACTAAGATCCCACAAGCTGTGCTTGCGTCACAAAAAAAAAAAAAAATTCTAAGAGAAAAATCTTTTCTAACTAACAGTCCATAGTCAACCAAGCAGTCAAGTACAAAGGTAGAATAAAGGTGTCAGACTTGAATGGGATCAAAAATGCGGCTCCCCTGAGAACGGAGCTAGATGATGTACAATGGTCTAATAAACCAAGAAGAGAAAGACCTGGGATCCAGGGAACAGGAGATCTAATACAAGAGGACAGCGAGGGAATCACAGGATAAAAACTGTCCAGTTGGCTCAGAGAACAGTCAGCTCAGATGGAAGCAAGGGCATTCTAAGAAGGAGAGCCTCAGGAATACTACTACTAAGAGATTATGTGTTTAAATGCTTGGAAAATAATATTCATAGACGTTTGACAAATGTATACATTACATTTGGGAGAAAATGTAAAGAAAGTAAAGTAAGGAATAAAAAAAAAAAAAAGCAATTACTAACTAAAGGAAAAATAAAATGCCAGAAAAGAAAAAAAAGGTAATCACAATATTAATAAGAATTTGTGGTCTGGTCATATTGAGAAATGGAGAGGGGGCAGGTAATGAAATACTGTGTCCTCACGTACCAATACAAGATGTCAAGAGATGCTACCTAAAATGGATACATTGAAAAATAACAACGTATTACTTAGAAGTATGAGTAAGCATGAGGGAGAAAGCTAACAGAGCTGAAAGGGGTTGTCTGTGGACATCAGGACTAAGGGTGGAGGGAAGAGACCTGCTGTTCTATTTTAAACCTTCTGATACTATACTGTATGGCGTAACTGTATAATGTACTACTTTTCAAAAACACCAATCTTTAAAAGGTAAACTGATATAACAATCATATCAATTCATGAAGTTGCCTAAACCACTTTTTTTCATCTTAAAAAATGCCTATCACCTATTACACGAAATAAAAATTACAAACGCTGTTTATCATTTGGGGCCAGGCACCTACTGAACTCCCTGTATACTACGAGGCTAATTTCCAGAGCTAATGGTATGTGTCCTCTACTAGAGAATGTAATTTCAAAGCTGGCCGAAATTTATCATCTATATGTTAACAGAGCCAGATACCTACAGAGTCAGAAGAGACGGCATCTGGTCCTGCTGATTTCCTACACAGAGGCAAATTCTGACCCATAAGACTGGTCCCCTCACTCGCTCGAGCATTTTAATCTATTTTGAAATGGATTTCTGAAATCAGTCCTCAAAAGCAATTGAAAACAACATATGGAAATAATGTATGTGAAACTACATATGCTCAATTATAATGTACTAAACATCTTTTATTATTCATTCTATCACAGACTCAGACTTGTTCAAACCCACTTTGGTAAAAAAGAAAAAAAAAAAGACACCTATTAAGCTATTATGCTTTTATCTGTTCTACAGTCTTCAGCTAAATGTTGGAACTGTGCCCCTACCTACAAATAAGAGGAAAGGGTAGTGGAGAGAAGGATTGAAACTACTCAAGTCAAAGCAGATTACTAAATCAGAATCAAAATGGCCACTTCTGCCTTTGGAAGACTAGACACAAATAACCACAGAAAAATTATCAGGAGCTTATATTGTTTCAAAAATAACTCTCCTATGAAGCTGATTATACAGACTATGAACACAAAAGCCATGAATCATTTAAGAAAAATTCAGGCATCCAATATTTCCATTTATTTAATATAGCAAGATCTGATGCAATTCCACACTTTGCCAACAACCTGAGTAAGCAAATCCATAGTTAAAGAGTAAAAGGATTTTCAAAAGAAATGAATCAAGTCATAAATGTAAACACCACACAACTATTATTTCAAAACAAAAGCAAGTGTATACAAGACAAGAAAAGACGCACACATGTATTTTATAGGAAGCACTCCCTCCCATAATCAACAAAACATTTAAAACGCTAAGGGGCCTCATCATCAGAGACTTTACTCAGAGAGCAGGTTTAATATCTATGTTGTATAATCCTTTTTCTAGCTTTTTTGTGGTTATACAGTATAGCTTAGCACTAAGTTCAAATCTGGGGGTGGGGGTGTGAAATTACCACAGTTGTATTTACTGGTGTGTTGGGAAACTATCCTTTTAAAAATCAATGGGACTATTTATGAAGAAATAGAAATAAAAAACATAAACTGGGCATATATTTATACTCTGCTTAAAGGGCTAGATACCCAGTATTACAGAAAATAGACACCTGTAAACTCCATTAGCTGTTAAAATTATTTGATGCAAAGCAAGAGTTGGAATTTTTTTTTTAACAACCAATAGGTACATTAAAAAAAATCTAACCCACATTTTCCCAAAAATCTATATTCATCATTCAAAGGAAAAAAGTCTCAAAAAATATGTTTTAAATGAGGTTCTAAAAAGACTACACACAAACAAAACACTTGAAATAACTGAAACTGATGCAGTTAAATTAAATTAGAATTAAATTCTCACAGCATGAATGTTGAGCTCTGGCAGCTACTTCATACACATAAGGTGAAGCTTGAATCTGTTGTTGCAGTTTCTCCAATGCCAAAAGAGCTCACAATTAACATTCAAAATAATTCAGATGGAAACTAGAGTTAATCTCAGTTTTACTGTGTGACACTAAAATTTAAAAACCACTAATCAATAATATAAATGTCAGCCCCAGACTAAGTTAAACAAAAGTTTTTTAACAATAGCAAAAAAAAATTAGAATATTTTTCAACATTTATCTATCCATTATCCCAGGGAAACATTCTGTCACCAAAAAAAAACTGCTGCATAGAAATTTCAGCATGATCTTCACAAACTCTGACCAAACAAAGGAGATCTATTATCTAAAAAGGAAAACCTGAGCACAGTCAGTAAGAACAAAGATTTAAAGAAGTTAAATCAACAAGTGTCCTATCTTACAATTGGTTAAATTAAACCTGCAGGAACATGAAAGTTAATCACCAGCCTGCTCTCCCTGGTGATGAGATTGTTCAAGAACAGTCCATGATTCAGGACAGGTCAAGGATAAACAGGCAAGTAGATGTCTAAAGGCTGCCTTAAACCAAGCTAGAACAAAGAAAAAATATCAGGAAAGAACATCTACTCAAAATGGAAAACAGCCTGCTGATAGAGTTATTCAATCCTAAAGCAGAGTACAAAGTCTCCAGATAAAATCCAGTCGGTTATAGTATCTTTTCAAAGACACAAGCTGGTTCATATTCAAAATAAACTCTCATTTCCCTCCTCGAAAGGGTCTTAGAAAATTTAATTAGCTAGTGGTGATTAATGGTGAAGCATTTAGCTAACACAAATACTCAGACAACTACAAACTTCACTTTTCAATGCACAGGTTTTGTTTCAACGAAAGTTTTCAAAATTTGAAGTAGCCTTCTTAAGTTTACCTGTATATTATGTATCTGTAAAAAGCAAACATATACCTGATTTTCAGTATGTCTTAAGAAGTGTGTGGGGCGGGGAAGGGAAATCTTGTTTTAAGCACTGCAGCCTAAAGACTATAAGTAACTTCTACAAGAAATATGATTGGAAAATCTTAAAATATAACGAAATGGAATCAACAAAAGATACTGCCTAAAAGCAAAGATTCAAATAACTCCTGAACTACCAGCAGCAAAAGGAAAATTCTCTATCTTAAGAATTCTCTCCCTCCCCACCCCATAACAAACAACCTCCAAGAAGAATCTCCTCCAGCAGAAACAAAATGAACAAATGGGAGGGGGCCATGTTTATAAAATGACAAAGAACTCACTGCATTTTATCCTTATCCACAGCTATGGTGAGAAGGCTAGTTCATGATATCTGAACTAAAGTAAAGCTCATTTCACCCTACAAAAAAATTCAATCTGAACCAAAATTTAGACATTCAAAAACAGTGTTCTTCCAACTGTATTAATAACCTTGTTCCACCTTGCTGGCATTTTAATCAATAAACAGAGGAAGGAAGAGCTAATTAAATATAGAAATTTAAAATAAATTATTTCCAAAATGTAGAATTTAAAATACACTTTCACATCAAAAATCTTCAGAGGAATTACTTCAAGTATGTCTCCAAACACTTACAATCCTTTAAATTATCAAGAAGTGACTAGATGACAAAATAAAGACCCTGCTTTTAAAAAGGCAAGCAAAAAGGATGGTTTGGATGGTAGCTGAATTTAAGCTCTGGGCTATCTCTAATATCCCCAAGCATCTTGAGCAACTCTGTTAATCTTTGTCTCAGTTTCACAATCTATGAAACAGGAAAAACTACAAGGATGGGTAGTTAATTAAATTAGTCAGGATTAAATGCTGGCCAACTGCTTTGAAGTCCCTTTGTGTTGTTCTCAGTTCTCCTCCTACTCAGTAAAACTAGTAGATGAGAAAACATCTGGAATTACTACATACACTAACATCTGCAGACTCACAGCAGTTAAAAGATGACCTCTGTTTACAAGTTTCTAAGCCAAAGATCATTCAACAACCCAGAAAGATTTCAAGATACAATTGCAATAAACAATTTTTAGGTAAATTTCCTTTCACTGTGAAAGATACCTTCTCCCTACATTCTAAAAACAGACTATTAGAAATCACAGAGCATCTTGAGAAGTCTTGGGGTGAAACCATTCTAGGTAAGATGAACAAGCTGTTGCTGCTGCTAATGGTATTCTCGGCATTCTAAGCTGTCAATCAAGGTAGCTTCATCACAAATAAACCCTCCAAAAAGTACCAGCCCCTGCTGAGAATCTAAGTACTTCCTTCTAAGCCATCTGTCCAGGAAAGCTCTACTAAAACACCTAGAATGCAGTGGCTCTTGTGTTTAAAGGCGCTATGAATAAACATAAAACACTAAAAGACATTAACAATATATAGTTCCCACTTCAAACACTGATAAGCTACTATCCAAGTCCACTTGGATGCTTAGGTTGAACACAAAACCCACGGTGTGGACACAATCAAAGGACACTACTATTTTCTTTCAAAGAAGGAAAATATCTACTATAGCTCAAGAAGTGGGGGAAAACTGCAAAAGAAAAAAACAACACAGGTTAGGGGAAATGCCCTTGTAAATTACTCCCTGATGGACGAGGGACTCAATTAAATTTTAAAACAGGAATTTACTCAATGAGCTACAAACCAAGTTACTCACTGTTCTGCTCACTGAGCGACAAACACTAGAAAAACATAAATATTTCTAAATTAAGTTTAAAGGATTCAAAATTAATCTATCATATTCCAGTAAAGAAGGAAATTGCTTAAATTTCAAAGTGGAAAAAGTAGGATGTTATAAGAGCCTAAGGCTAATGCTGTAAAAGCAAAGAATGATGAGAATGAGCTATTTTGAGAATAAATGAATAACAAGAAACTGAAACAAACAGTTCAAATTCACCCCTCAACTCCATCCTTTCTTCTGCTTTTAGGCCATGAAGGATATTCTTTGTATACTAAGAATACTATTCGGAGAATAACTTCGGATCCATGTGTCAAAACTTCACAACAGCAAAATGTTAGGCTCAGTCCCTAGGCTGCAGTCTCTTCAAACGAACACTTGGCGCACATTCTAAATCCCAGCTTCTTCACATCTACTACCAATTATTCAGAGACTGTGGAAACAAGCTTAGGCTGCTTGAAAGTTCTAGGGGCTGGGATTCCAGGTGGGGTACTGCCAGAAAAACTAGAAAGACAACTGAGTTTGACTTAAGCTTACAAATCTTATCGAAAAGTTAAAATTCTTCAGAAAAGTGTATGGAATTTAAATGTTTATCTTCAAAAGTATCACAGGCCCACTGATTTTTAACTGTCCCATCCACATTTACTACTAAAATGTCATACCTGCCCACCTATAAACACAGAATATCAAAAGAATAAATTCATCACACAGAAAGTCAAAAGACTACAAATTCATCATGGTAACAAGACTGCAGATGGTCAATTCCTCACAATCCAGTCAAACTTTACTTTACACACTAAAAGCCAGGAGTGGCGACTGGTGAAAGCATTCTGGGGAGAAGCTCACTTACTATGCTCTCCATTTATTTTAAACACCAAGTTTAAAGCCAATCCAGCCACCATCAAAAGGAAGACAGTTCCTTCATTCATTAAGCAAATATTTACTGAGTGTCTTATTACATGCTAGGCACTTAATTTCATACAGGGTTACTACTAGAGGGCAGTAAATGCATTTGACCTTACAACGAACAAATGACTGATCCTATCTAGAAAATTCAGTCTACTGGGCATACAAGAGACTTCTTTAGATGTAGGCTGTGAGAGAAATCTGGTACCAAATAACCCATCGCCCCATCAAGGTGATAACTCATTTTTAGCTCAAGCTTTATCACAAATGACAAGTTTATTACCACTGAGATGGGATCAATAATCAGAACTCTATCCAACTAAATGTATCTTCAAAAAAGGATTAATCTCCAAAAACCATCCCAAACTGCAAAATATTTACTTAATCTACACTTACTTTTTTTAGGTAATGTTGAGGGCGAGTGTGTACTAGAAACTATAAGATGATTTCTCAACTCTTTTTTTTTTTTCTTTTTTTTTTTTTGTTCTTTTTTTTTTTTTTTTTTTTGATTTCTCAACTCGTTAAAGAACTAATCAGGGAAAAATTTTTCATGCCTATGCTATTAAAATATCTACAATTTAACTGGCTATTTAACCCAAACCCTTAAAGTCTTTGGCTCACCTTAGTTATGAAAACAGCTGTGTTTAGAGCATCTTTTTAACCAATCTGGGTTTTCTCCCCAGTATTTTGCCACTGGTTCAACCCTTTACCCCCACACACATATACAAATGAAATGCCCAAGTCTCCAGCTTCTGAAAATAACATCTGGTATGTGCACTTAACAAAAACCTTGAAAGAATGACCTCATTTTTATTTAAAATGTTTTCATTTAAAAAACGAGAACGAATTTAGCAAAATTAGACACAAATCAACTTTTACCTTATTAGGAGATTACTATTTTCAACACTTACCTTAAGCCACAACAATTAGAGCATCTTTTTAACCAATCTGGGTTTTCTCCCCAGTATTTTGCCACTGGTTCAACCCTTTACCCCCACACACATATACAAATGAAATGCCCAAGTCTCCAGCTTCTGAAAATAACATCTGGTATGTGCACTTAACAAAAACCTTGAAAGAATGACCTCATTTTTATTTAAAATGTTTTCATTTAAAAAATGAGAACGAATTTAGCAAAATTAGACACAAATCAACTTTTACCTTATTAGGAGATTACTATTTTCAACACTTACCTTAAGCCACAACATGGATTTAACTTCTAACCAGTTAGCTTCCTGTCTCTCCCCAACTAGATTAGACTGCAACTTTTTTGATAGCAAGGGACTGACTACTGGACTCCATCATCCCAGCTTATATATTATAAATTCTGTGAATCTCCACACAGATATAAATGCTGCTAGTTTTAAGACCTTAAGGAATTCTTTAATATTTGAAAGCTATTTTGATAAGAGCAGCTGTTCTTAACTGAGTATTGTTGTATACAAGTGGGTTCTCAGAGTGTGATCCTGAGCCCCTGAGGGTTTCCAAAACCCTTCAGGGGTACATGAGGTCAAACTATTTTCATAAATAATACTGATGTTACTTTTATTCTCTACCCTTAATCTCTCACAAGCATGCAGTGGAGTTTTCCAGAGGCTACCCAATGTGTGATATCTCAAGAGACCGAAGGCAAAGGCAGATGTAAAAATCCGCTGTCTTCTATTAAGCCAAACAACAAAGACAGTTACAAAAATTAAAATAATGCCAATCTTCTCACCAAATTTTTGTTTTGAAAATTTACATAAATTACTATTTGTTAACAGGTAATGGATTTATTATTATTAATTGTAAATGATATAATAAATATATATTATTTATAAATATAATTTTCAGTACAACAAATATCAATAGCTATAAGCCATACAAACAAAGGCTCTTTGGGTTCTCAATAATTTTAAGAGGGTAAAAGAGGCCTGAAAACAAAAAGTTAGAGAACCGCTGTGGTACACAATTACATAACATATACAAATAATATGTACCAAGGGCTTTCCACAGATAAGAAGCTCAAGTTAATTCCGAAGTATAATTACTTCTTACACCCCCTAATCTTGTTGAGTAATAGATCTTCTTGCAAAACATAATTCAGCATAAAGCCAGTCTGTCCCAGTCCCTATTTAAAGGGCTTTAGATACTTAAGTATTCAGAGTCCTTTTTATAAAGACATTCTGACCTATAAAACCATCTATTACTTGAATAGTGTTTGGAGTCTCTCAAAGTTTGCACAAAAATTACCTTGTGCATCCTAACAACAACCTGTGAAGTAAATGTGAAGTATTACTTTTTTTTTTTTTTTTTACAAATGATACCATAAGACTTAGGCTCAAAGGAAACAGAACTACTTTCCAAGGATGATATTGCTACCTAGAAGAGCCTAGGATGTTGGTCTTTTGCAATATGCTTGGCTGCCTTGAGGCTGTTTCACTGTGATGTAACTGCAAGCTCCCAAAGAAAACAGGGCAAGGGCATTACTTTTATTGTCCCAGTGCCAAAACAGGGATTTTCCCCTCCCTAAAAAGAATGCAATCAGACTCAGCACTCGGTCACCACGTTATTCCACACACTGGCTACTCTTTTCGTGCCCTACCAAAAAGAAAAGGAAAGACATTTGAGAGTGCTGGAGAATAAATACCAGAATACATAACCCTCCAAGATGATGAATTAGCCAAAGACTCAAGTTAATAATCGTTCAATCACTGAAACAACAGGCAGGCAAGAACAAGATCAAGCTCAATATAAAAATATGAGATTATATCAATAAATAGATGCCAACAGGTTAGTGGGAGGCCCGCATGAAATGGGTTCAATTCACAGAACTTGAGCAGAAGGAAAAAATCCACATAAAGTCGCAAAACTAGCTTTATTGGTTCTACAAATGAAAGCACATGACTAAAATCACCCTCCCAAAGCAATGTCAGAGAAAAACTTTGTTGCAAGATGCAAAGATGCCATCCTAGCCCTTGGAAAGAAATAATCCCTCCCTTAGAGCTAGCCATGCTAGTTAGTTCTTTATATCAGCACAAGCCTCTAAGTTATGTTCCATTTTAACTTAAGGTCCTCAACCTTCTCACCTCTTTCCCACAGTCAAGTGGACGCCCTGACTGACAAAAGCAAGGCTGACTCACAACAGGCTGTCACTTGCATAAACTCTTTTCCTTTTTCTAGACGCATATGCCCAGTGAGGCCATTTTAAAATTTGATCTGAGTTTACCTAGAAAAAGCCATAAGGGAGCTGTTTGCTTTGTATCCCTGTAGAAAGTAATCCACAGAGAAAGCAATTTCATCATTCCTCATGAGGTATGCTTTTCCTAGTGTTTACTTTGGTCATTTCTTCCCCCAAATCTCTTGGAGAAAAAAAAAAAAAAAGACACAACTTACCACAATCGCAGCACCACAGCTACAATTAGAGCTAATGCAACATCAACTAATAAAGCAATTTGACACACCTTATTTGTTGTTTCATACTCGACATTCACTGTGGAAGAAACATTCGTAGGTAAGTTTTCTGCACCCTCATAAAAGAACTGCAATACTGCACTGCAAAATCAATTAACCGGTTATAATCTTTATGGGCTTCGTGCAGAAAAAGACAATCTGACTTTACAAAGGCAAGCAAAGCATCAAACCTCTCAGAGCTCAAGGAAGCCACAGTTATTTAGACTCCTTATACCAGGGTACATTTTTCTTTGTGGCTGTTGCTGTGATTTTCTTCAAGGACATAATAATCACCATTTAAGAAGTAACCTGTCAAAAGTGTTAAGGCATTCTCTAAACTATCTTCCTAGCTCCGGCCCAGGAGAAACGTCACACAACTAAACCGTACCACTGCTCTTTTCTTCTCTTTATTTCTTCAAATGAACTTAAGATTTTTGAAATGCACAATTTACATTCTACACCCCAACTCAAGCTGCCACCGATTATCTCAAAGCTAATAAACAAAGACTCTATCGGCTACACCAGGGCCCTACCAGGAAGTAATCAAAGCAGTGTGGCCGGTGCGATCCTAAGTCGCTAGAGCAGACAATAAGAGGGCACTGGGGCTTCCAAGAGGCCCGGCAGAAGGAGTTAAGATGCTTAAGCAATGCAAAAGCATTACATAAACCTAATAACTGTCCTTCAGCACATGGACTCGGAAATCCCAAAGCAGTTTCAACCCACCAAGAAGACCTGAAAGGCAGCGCGAGCCGCCCCTCCAAAGCAGCTGCTCCATCAGCCTTCTGAGCTTCTTTAACCCGCAGCCTGTTTTCAAACTTCCCCCTCCCGTGCTGATGAAAGCCTCTGACCTCGGCCTCCCGAGTTCTGAGCACCTCTCGGGGTCGCGGCTCCCGCCCACCGGGCGTGGATCGGGTCGCTGGAACATAGAGGGAAGCGAAAGGAAGCGGGGCGGGAGCAGGTAGCGAAGGGCCCCAGCGCGCCCAGCAGCCCAGACAAAGCTGCCCCCAAGAGCGGCGCTTTTCCTGTCCGGTCGAGGAGGGGACCCAACTCGGGCCCCGCCACACGTGCGGCCGCCTTGTGGGGGCCGGACACCCACTCCCGCAGCCCCCCGATCCGGCGACACGGGCAGCACAGCCCCCGGGCATTGCCCGGGCGGCGCGGGGGCGCGAGCCGCAGGCCAGGGTCCCGGCTCGCCGCCGTCCCCACGCGCTCGTGGCCCCCGCGGGCTCGCATCCCTCGCGGGCCTCTCCTTCGCCGGCCGGACCGTCGGGCCACGGGAAACAAAGAGCCGCCGCCGCCGCTCCGCCCGCCGCCGCTCCGCCCGCCTCACCGCGTACCCCTCCCCAGCCACCGGGCCCGGCTTGCCCGCACCGCTTCTCGAGTCCGCGCGTCCGCCGCCCGCGGCCCCTAGACGGCAGGCCCGGCGGAGCCGGGGCCTCGGGTGCGTTGCAGGGCCGCCTGGGGCCGCACTCACCGCTGCAGCACCAGGACGACGGGGAGCCGTTGGGGAACTTGGCTGAGTCCGGAGCGATGCAGACGCTGGAGCTCAGGTGCGGACACTCCATGGCCACCAGGAGAGCTGCGAGAAGGACTGAGGCTCCGGGACCCGGCGAGGCGGGGGCGGAGGAACTCCGAAGACTCCGTCTGGGGTCGCTCCTCGCCGGGCGCTCGGCCGACGGCGGCTGCGTCCCGAGCCCTTGCGTCAAAGAAAGCAAAAGCTTCCGGGCGCCGGGTTTTCTCGCCCGCCGTCTCCAGATGTCCGGCTCCGGAAAACGTGGTACTCCGGGTTCCGGGTTCTGCCACCACCCCTAGGTTGGGGGCTTCCGTCTTTCCAGGCCGGCCCCGCCCCGCCCCTGGGTAGGCCCCGCCTCCAGGCCCGGCCCCGCCCCCGTCTTCCCGGGCTGGGTGGGGTCCGCGCGCTCGCAGGCGGGTGACCCCGAGTCAGACTGCGCTGGGAAGTGACTTTCCCAACTCCGCTGCCCGGAGCAGCCGCGGCTTCCCCCGGCCCCGAGAAGGGTGGGGCGCCAAGCCGGGGCACACTTTTTCCCCGGCCTGGGCGAGCGCTCGCAGTCAGAAAACTGATCCTGCGTAATGAGATGGTCTGACTACACCGGGGTAGAAAATCTGGTCACGAAAGAAAGTGTGAAGAAAATAAAAACCACATGGACAGACAGAGAGCCCCTATTTTACACACTGTGGCTCAGACTCAGAGAGGTTAAAGGCCTGGCCCCCGGTGGCCCAGAGGGCTGCATGGGTCCCAAAGCAGTACTGGTTTAGTGGTCTGCTCCCTGCGGCAGGTACCATACCACCGGGTTCCAGTTCCGGACTAGGTTCTAGACGTGTGGCCTTAGCCAGCCACTTAGGTGCGAGATGGCGGGGGCGATCGTGAACCTGGGTTCAAACCCTGTCACTATGAATCACTATTGGCCTTACCTCGAGCTTATGGTCGGACCTTCAGATCTAAACGTCCAGTTTAAGTTTAAGCGAGATAGCTGTAACCTAGGTTTGCTGAGCGGGCTGTCCCGGTGATCAGGTGATAAAAAGGGAAGGGATCTAACGTTTGTTAAACACCCACTGCTGTCTCCTAGCCAGGCACTTAACACACAATACCTCATTTCAATCGCGCACCACCCCGCCAGCTGCTGTTACCATCCTCCCTTTTTACCACAGGGGAAACCGAGCCTTTAATTAGTTAATCCGCGCCGGGATCGGATCCCCGCCTCTCTGACCTCTCAGTCCAAAAAAGAGCATAGGGCAAGCCTCAAGAGGCCGCTAGGGCAAGCGCTACACCCAAGCGAGCCCGCGACCTCTCCGGGGAACGGCCTTGAGGGCGTCCCGGGCTGTTAGAAACAGTGCCTCAAAGTTGGGGCTCCTTGTAAAACCCGGCGAAGTAGCAACAGGCCAGGAGGCGAGAAGGGGGGAGGTTGATGTGGCAATCCTGCGGGCTGGGAGAGAGGAGGAAGGAGGGTCAGGAAATGATTAACCGGGCCGGGCCGGGAAGAGGTTAGAGCGGGGCACCTCCCCGTAGTCAGTCCTGGAGCAGTCGAGGGATGCCCTCAGTCACCTCTTACGCCTCGCCATCCCCCGCACCACCCGCCGCCACTCTGCTTCTGCCGCGCGCTCCTCTGCCTAGGTGTACATTCACCTGCAGCATCTCTGCGGACACTTTCCCCCTCCTCCCCCACCCCATATCCCCCTAGTATTTCCGACTCCGCAGCCAACCCTCTTTGGTTGCTTCCCAAGTTTTACTTGACTGCTTTAGAGCAAGCCATTTGGAGGTTTTATGACAGTGACAGAGTTGTGGAAATTGCAGCTGCTCAAATCCTTGTCAGTTGCCTACTTGATGACCAACTTTAGCAAGTATCTCTAGTCCTCCCAGGCCTTTTTTTTTTCCCCATCCGTAAAACTGGGAAGATAATACTTATCTCACAAGAAGGATGTGAGAAGTCATGAGAATTCTCACCCCCATAGTAAGGTAGTCAATAATTTATAGTTTTCCAATGCTGCAAATAGTGCTTGAATAAAAGTGGCTAAACCAACAATGAAATTTAAAGCTTTTACATTAAAAATGTTTTAAAATTATAGCTTTCTAAAAAATGGCAGCAGGTGAGAGAATAGTTCCTAAGAAGGGGGAGGATAAACAATAAATGTAACCTCAGCTCAGGCTGTCCCAACCCTCTCCTCCTATCAACCGATTCTTATCCAAGGATTAGTTGGATCAAGCTCTATTTCCCTCTGGACACCTACCCCCATTTATCATTCATGCCCCCTCATTTAACCCTGAAACATGCCCTGAGCTCATGCTGGTCTTCCCTGTAGCATGTAATGTTTCCCTTTTCACCTTCATGAAGACTCAGTTTCCTTGTCATCTAGATCTCAGCTTAAACATCACTTCCTCAAGGGAGCCTTTCCTGACCCTGCCCCACATCCTAGTTCCCTCCAGGTGTTCGATGCCCTTGTCTGCCCCCATATTCCTCCTTTTAAAACACTCTTCAGGCGTGTATTTATTTAATGTCTTCCCCTTGAAGGTCCATAAGGGTAGCAAACAAGTCCGGCTGGTTTCCTGCTGTACTCCTAGGAGTGGAACATGGAGGGTATCCAGTAAGCGAGAGTTAGATCATGAAGAAGTGATCAATTAGCAATGTCTACCATGGGCAGATGGTTAGGAAGTGGCCCAGTATATGCCAAGTAATTGTCCTGCTTAACCTCTCTTAATCTCTAAACTTCCCTTCAGCTTTGAACGTATGATTTTAACAGTATCAAGAGTGTGAATATACCTTGTAAGGTGCAAACTGGCTGGGGGTGGGGGAGAGAGGTGGCTGAGGGGAAAGGAAAAGTTTTATTAGTCTTCCTCTTTAACTAGAATAGAAACCTCTCCAAGCAGGGGTCCTAACTTAATCATCCCTCACTACTATGGATCACAGAGGGGTAACTATGACTATCAGGCAGTTCAGAAAAGCTGGGCAAAATCAGAAGACCCTCCTGGGACTTTTACTTGGTTTACCTAAAACTTTACTGTGTCTCTGAAAGTTTTCATACTGTTAAAAAAAAAATTTTTTTTTAAATCCTCGTGGTGAGTAAATGTGTCAAAAGGGGAAAGACCACGGGGCATACCCTCCTTTCTTCAGCTGCATTTATTACAGTGTTCACTTTTTGATTCTTGGCCTGCATCCCTCTGGCGCTGGAGAACTCTGACTTACAGGAGGGTGAGCCCGGTGGTGCTGAGCCAGCCTCCATCACCGGTGCCCAGAACATGCAACCTCCCGGAGTCCCCTCGGGGGCGGTCGCCAGGGAGGGGTTAGGAATAGGAGGAGAGAACGGCTCTTGCCCTCAGAGGCGGGCGAGTTTTAAAAGTCTGCATTTTTCAGAGGAGAGGAATGAACAATTCCAACCGTATTATCAAATGTCTTTCTTTTAGAGGGGATATCTATATAAAGGGGGGTGGGGAGAAGGGGCTGAGCCTGGAGCGGGAAGGGGGCGGCTGGGGAGGGGGATATACGTTGCCGAGGGAACCACTATCAGGACCCTTCTCAAGGTTCTCAAGACCATCCTCATCTAACTTTTAGACTCCAGGCTTCTGGCAGAATCGGTGGTCCCGAAGCAAGGATAACAAGCTGACCGGGCCCTAGGGAAGATGCCTTATTGAAAACACCAAGAGAGCTAGGTTAATGATTTACCTTAGAGATTTTCCTAGGAGCAAAATCTCCTTAGACAACTCAGGAGGAGGCTTGGCGGGTATTCGGAAGGAGGGGAAGAGGATGAGGAGCAGAAGCTCAGGGACACTTTTAACAGCTTGTTTAATTTTCCAAGAGGCACTAATCTGATACTTCCTTGCTTGTTTACTTGTTTATCTATTGTCAGTCTCCTCCAGGAAACAGAGACCTTGCTACTCCTGTTCAATGCCTGATTTCCAGCTCCTGGAATTCAGCCTGGTGCATGGCAGGCAGGTCTTTAGTAACTATTTCTTGAATGATTAAATCAGTGATGGGGCTGGGTGTGGGCTTCAGCCAGCTAGCCATCACTAGCTGTCATTCTCTCAGTTCTTTTCATTTACCCCTTTCTATTATCTCCCTGCCCCAGATTCTTCAGTGACTCCCCATATGTGGCAAGATAAAACTGGAAACTCACTGCCATCACAGGCACTCATCCCTTCTCTTTTGTTAAAGCTTAAAAAAAAAAAAAAAAAAAAACTATTCCAGCAATATCTGAAACGTTGTTGTTTAGTCACCAAGTCAGGTCCAACTCTTTGCGACCCCATGGACTGTAGCCCTCCAGGCTCCTCTGTCCGTGGGATTTCCCAGGCAAGAATACTGGAGTGGGGTGCCATTTTCTTCTCCAGGGGATTGCCCCCGTCCCTCTGCCCCGCTCAGGGATCTTCCCTGAGTCTCATGCATGGCAGGCAGATTCTTCACCACTGAGCCACCAGGGAAGCCCCAATATCTAAAATAGCTCCCTCATTTTAGAAAATGTGCTTTTCTCCCCCGCTTTCCCTTCTGCTTGGCCAGCTGACTCCTCTCCCATGAAGCATATAGCCTCCTCAAAGAAGCCCTCCACCTTTCACTTAAGACAAAGCCTTCACTCCACACGATCACTCATTCCATTCCTGTAGCATGCACGTGGTACTGGGTTCTTCTGTTTTCTGTTTCAGTCTCCTTTGGGAGCAGGTGCTTTTCAACTGTGGATCCTAGGCAACAAGTTCAGCAACTGAAGATATAAGAAAAAGATTATCGATTAAATGTTGGAAGTGCCCCTTTCAAGAGTGAGTGTATCAATCATTGTGTGTAATATTCCCCTAGGGATTCACTGAAAGGACTTCAGCTCATTTCTGGTCCCAAGTAGGTGCCAGATACTCTATCAAGTGATTTTCATTTCTTCTTAAATTGCTACAGCAAATACTTAGTTACAGGTATAATCCTTTTCTTTTTACTAATGAAAGACCTAAAGCTCAAAGAAGGTTTAAATAATTGCACAAGTACACACAATAAGTAATTGCTCTTTCATCAAAAGTGGTTTTCAGGGTGGTGCGCAAGGTGAAGGGCTGGCGTTGAGGGGCCTCTGTTGGCTCCCGCGTACAGAGGCCGGGACGGACGGCCTGGCGGCAGGATAAACCAGAAACATGGGAAAACCAATGGAAATGTTTTAAAGTGCTTCTCTTTAATCACTTTTGTATCCAGCTTCCGTTGATTTGTGGAACTTATTATTTTACAGAGTATTTCAGTATTCCCTATGATTGGGAAACAATGCCAAGATGGTACATGCTTTTGGCAAGGTGTTTTGGCTGTGCGGTGATCGAGGATACTTGGCACTATTTCTTACATAGGCTTTTACATCACAAAAAAATATATAAGTATATTCATAAAGTTCATCATGAGTTTCAGGCTCCATTTGGAATGGAAGCTGAATATGCACATCCTCTGGAAACCATAATTCTTGGAACTGGATTTTTCATTGGAATCATGCTTTTATGTGATCATGTTATTCTTCTTTGGGCCTGGGTGACTGTTCGTTTGATAGAGACTATTGATGTCCATAGTGGTTATGACATTCCTCTCAACCCTTTAAATCTCATTCCTTTTTATGCTGGTTCTCGGCATCATGATTTCCACCACATGAACTTCATTGGAAACTATGCTTCAACGTTTACATGGTGGGACAGAATTTTTGGAACAGACTCTCAATTTAATGCCTACAATGAAAAGATGAAGAAAGTTGGGAAAAAGACCGAATAAGCATCTTATATAAACCTTCTGGAAAATACGCATTTCCTGAATTGAAGCTAGTAGCTAACATTGCTTCTGGGGAGCAGAAATATACATATGACTTGGCCACTAAATGATTAAAAAGAATATTCACAACTTTTAATTAATTTCCTAGTGGGAGCTTTCATATATTTAAATACAGTTTGCCTGAGGAAGTTTAAGGGCCATTTTGCTAATCTTACAAAAAGGATTTAAGTAATGGAAAGAGTATTAATTGAAGTCTTTCCCCCCCAACATTGTACCATAGGCCTGAAGCCAAAATTGGTCTTTAAACCTTTTAAATATATAGTGGCCATTTCAGGAACTCTTGGTAGTGTTGTTGGCCTCCTGTTGAACTTTAAATACCTTTTTGGAATTTGCATAAAAATCAAATGCCATGGATTGAACTATACCAGTCTGTACAGTATGAGCGAGTGCCGAATCCGGAATAGCCAGTGCCAGGAATTTCTTCTTATCTGGAGCTGACCAGTTTGAAGTGACTCTTTGGGAAGTCCTTTTTGATTACAATGTACCACTGTTATCTATAAATTAAGGCATTTATGAATTGATGTAAGACTATTTTAGTCTAAAGGTTTTCAAGTTACTTGAACTTTTTTAAAAAAATTGAGCTTTATTTCTGCTATTTACCCTTTCATTTTTGTATATCAAGTTTTCTTTGTACTTAAAGCAGTGTCCTGAAACTGTGCTGGCTTGCTGTATTTGCACTTGGAGCTATTGAAATAAATGTGATTTTGTTTGATTAAAAAAAAAAAAAAAAAGTGGTTTTCACCCCTTACACACATGGTCAGATAAATAATTTTGCAGTATTTTCTGGGGGCAGCTGAAGTTCCTAACAGTGAAGAAAATTCTTAGGGACCACAGGACACAGAAATGCCTTCTGAGTAACTAAAGAATTTATGTTCAGCATCATTATCATAATCATTGTATAATCAACATCTAAATTTGTATTCCTTTTAACGCTTTTCCTCTTTGTCATTGAAATGTGAACTTCAAGGCAGTTTTATGAAGGAGATGAGGTTTTCTTGTTTAAAGAGCCACTTTGCAGCTAAAGCACTGACCAACTATACAAAACCAAATGGCTCCAGCACTAAACAACTCTAATAAGTGAAGGAATCACTGTTCTCTCTGGGCCCCAGTCTCCCGTTGGTAAAATCAGCGAGTTGAACCCCCTGGGCCTTGAGATCCCCAAGGGCCATTCTAGAGTGGACATCCACTGATCCTGTGATAGCTCACGGCCACCAAGTGACATTGGCAGAAGTAAGACGGTCCTTGTATCCTTCGACAGTGACTGCTAACTGTTCACCCTAAATCTTTTTTTTTTTTAAAGACTGACTCTTTTTTGAATTATTTATTTATTTAGCTGTGCTGTGTCTTCATTGTGCAAGGGCCTTCTCTAGTTGTGGTGAGAGGGGGCCACTCTCTAGTTGCAGTCTGTGCGCTTCTCATTGCGGTAGCGTCTTCTCTTGGTCAGAGCACAGGTTCTAGAGCACATGGTCTTCAGTAGTTGCAGCTCCCAGGCTCTAGAGCACAAGCTCAGTACTTGTTGTGCACGGACTTAGTTGCCCCAGGGCATGTGGAAACCACCTGGATCAGGAATTGAAGCTGTGTCCCCTGCGTTGGCAGATGGATTCTTAGCCACTGGCCCACCAGGGAAGTTACCCAAATCTGTTTTCTTTTCTCCTAGGTTCAGAAAAGACATTTCTCAGCTTCCTTTATAGCTGGGTGTAGTCATTTTTATTCAATAGACTGAGCAGAAGTCACTGGCTGGCACTGTGGACAGCTGCCCATGACAAAAATACTTCAGTGTAGAGTTTTGCTTATCAACACGTGGAGGAAATATTTTAGGTCAGGTCCAGGAAGACATGTTGGGTCTTCTAGGCTTCAGAAGAAAGAAAGTCTGCTCCTCCTTTCTGTTTCTCTTCAACCATTTGTTCATTTATTCAACAAATATTATCTGTACTCCTGCCGCATGCCAGGCACTAAAAGTACAAAGACTTAGAGCTCCGAGCTATGTGGGGGCCTCCTCTGTTGACATCTCTCTGCCACTATCAAGATGGAAAGTATAATATCACTCCTTTCCCCTTGCTTCTTCATTGACCGACTAGACATCAGATCCTCTGAATTTTAAAGTGCTGTCTAGACATGGAGTCTTAAGCCTTAAAATTGTGAAAATGACTTCACACTTAAAGGGCCTGGCTTGGTCTTGGTATACAGTAGACCCTCAATGAATGTCCATTTCCTTGACACCTTGTCTAGTAGGAGGGCTGATGTGGGAGATGGAGGATGGTAGCCTGAAATCACTGATAGTTAGCCCAGAAAGGTAGATTTTTATCCTTTTTAAAGGAACCCAGGAGAGATTATTCATTCAATAAATATCACTGATGCTCAAGACTCACAGAATATAAAACTGAAACAACACAAAGTCCCATCCTCAAAGGGACAAGGAAAGGAGCAAGAGAAACAGACAAGCAAAGAGGTAATTGCAGCCCAGCCTGATAAGTGCTATGACGGGAAGTACAGGATGTTGCCTAGCCACAAACAAGGGGCAACCCACCCAGGCGGGTGGGTGGGGGTGGGGAAGCATCAGGCAAGACTTCCTGGAGGAAGTAACATATGACCCGAGCCGTGAATGATACAGGGACGTTAACCAGGTAGGGCGGGGGAGGGGGGCATAGCATCCCAGGCAGAGGGAACTGTACCTGCAAAGGTTCAGAGACTCAGAGAGAGTCTGAGACAGCCAGTCTGGCTGGAGAGTCATGTGCAAGGAGGTAGAAAGCTGGGAAGTGAGGTCAGCAAGGAAGACAGAAAGATTTTAAGGGCTACTGACTCTCTGGAGCAGAGAACTGCCATGATAGAGAAATCTGGGTCCCCAGGATTCAGAAATCTGTCAGGGGTTGACTCTGCCAGGTCTTGGGAGAGGGTATAAGGGTGCCGAGATGCAGTGATAAGACAGAGGAAAGAAAGGAACCGCTAACAGTCTGTAAGATGTTCACCTACAATAGTGATCTGAGAAATGCAAATGAAATCCACAGCGCACACCTAGGTAGAGCCAAATAGGAGAGATTAGAATGCAGATGCAACCCCCCCCTCACCCCCGGCCACTGTAATCATGACTGGACCCCGACACTGTGTCCTCTGGGAGCCTACAAACCCCTGGGAGGAAGAAGCTCAAATGCTTTAAGAAGTAGGATTTGGGTGGAGAAAAGAATCCTAGACTTAGAGAACTCTACCTCTGCCTAATCTAATCTGAACCTCTGTCTGAACCTTATCTAATCTGACAATTCAACTATCTGGAAAGAGAAGTCGTGTGTCCGACTCTTTGCGACCCCATGAACTGTAGCCTACCAGGCTCCTCCTTCCATGGGATTCTCCAGGCAAGAGTACTGGAGTGGGTTGCCATTTCCTTCTCCAGGGGATCTTCCCAACCCAGGGATCAAACCCAGGTCTCCCGCATTCCAGGCAGACACCTTAACCTCTGAGCCACCAGGGAAACCCTGAACCTTATCTAATCTGACAATTCAGCTATCTGGAGTATCCAGCTAACCAGAAAATGAAATTCTCACATATCCAGATCATCGGTTTTTATAGTCCCAGACCCTCCCATGCGGTGCCTGATGCACTGGAAAGAAGTGGGGCTTTGGGTCTGCTCAGGTTGGGGTCCTGCTTCCACCACTGGCCTGCTGTGTGACGTTGGCCAGCACCCTGACCTCTCTGGAGCCTCCATCTATGAAATGGGAACAGTAATACCTGCTCGCAAAATGGTGATTTTCCTGCTCTGTCTCCCTTAGCCAAATACTTAAAAATATATATTCATTCATTTATTTTATTTATCTGGCTGTGCCTTGTCTTAGTTGCAGCACATGGGATTTTCAATCTTCGTTGTGGCAGGCGGGATCTTTAGTTGTGGCACGGGGATCTAGTTCCCTGACCAGGGATCGAACCCATGCCCCCTGCATCGAGAGCACAGAGTCTTAGCCACTGGACCACCAAGGAAATCTCTCCCTTAGCCAAATACTTAATGTTTGGAAACAGAGAGTAGGGGTCCATGTATCATGGTCAGAACCATTTTTTTGAGGTCACCAATACCCATAATTTATGCATTTATGCAATCACACCAAAGGTTATAAGCATATTTTATAATTCTGTCATCTAGAAAGCTCTGCTGTGGTTGACCCAGTTATAAATTGGCAGCAACAGGAGAGAAAAAAAAAAGCTATTTCACCTTTTTTTCATCCAAAGAACAATGTAGAAAAGTAAGGAAAGGGCCTTAGAGCCCTTCAGCCTTTCTCAGTTCCCTGTGTAGCGGCTGGTGCTTTCAGGCTGGAAATGTAGATCAGAAGTAACAAGGCCTCGTGGAAAACTACCCTAAGAGCCCTTAGGGCAGAATGATTAGAGAACTGGAAGGGCTAGAAGTTTCACAGGGGAGGAGACCGGTCCTAGAGAGGTGACGCACTTGTCCAGCAACAGAGAGTCCTCTGGGCAATTCCAGACACCAGAGTGCTCTTTGCTTGCCAGAGTCTGTGCAAAGCAAAGTTGAAAAAGAGATTTTTCACGCATCTTATTTGACTTTTCCTGTGTGCGTAGGATGTGCAAGCTGATTCCAACGGAGAAAGAGATGACTCTCAGAGGCAGGCTTGGGCTTCTCAGGGGTTGCTAGCAGTAAGAACCTGCCTGTCAATGAAGGAGACACAAGAGACGCAGGTTCGATCCCTGGATCGGGAAGATCTCCTGAGAAGGGCATGGCAACCCACTCCAGTATTTTTCCCTGGAGAATCCCATGGACTGAGGAGCTTGGTGGGCTACAGTCCATGGGGTCACACAGAGTCAGACACAACTGAAGTGACTTAACACGTACACACGCACAGAGGCAGACTTGCTTCCCCCACACCCCCCAAACTAGTCCTAGGTGCTCACCTTCTACATGCATCGCCAATTCTGCCTGTAGTTGTCCATAATGGGTATTTTTATTGTTGACATCCTGATATTAACTTGGTTATAGTCATTTACCTCTTTTTCTTATCACTGAATCAAAAAACCAATTATGGTGAATTGAATGCCCAGGCAATCAGGTTCTCAGTTTCACTGAGGTTTTACAGCACTTCAAAGACAAATTCATCTGTACTTCCTTAAACAAGACTTTCAAAGTCAGAAAAGAGCCTGAATCTGTAACAGGCAGGGGGCACTTACTGGGCCTTGGCTGAGATGCAAAGACTCGTCTTCCTCCTGTCTCAGAGTACATTTCCTTTCCATTTCCCCTGCCCATGCCCACACCCACGCCCCATCCCAGGACCCTCAATGTTTCCTACTGGACCACACCTCCCACGCATCTAGCCAGAAAAACATAAAATCAGGACACTCCCTTCTCTGAACCCTAGCCACAGGCCTTGAAGGGGCCTCACCCTCAGCCTGTGCTAAGACTTGGAGCTTCCATGGCTGGAGCCCATCCTCTAAATGTCCCCTGCTGAGTGGCCAGCCTGTAGTGGGTCTTGGCCAAAGAAGGGAGGAACCACACAAAGGCCACATCCCCACCTCCCACTGCCAGTTCTCACTGCAAACTTGCATCACCGCTTCCTCCCTGTTCTCTACTGGAAGCTGTCGGCAGCTGCCCACTGCTCCCAGGAGCAAGCTTAGAGCCTTCCGTGGCCTCAAGGCTCTTGACCCACCTGCCAGCCTTGTTTCTCTCCACACTCCCACACGGGCCTGACTGCTGGGCAGATCCTTAGTGCTCTCACCCTAGCTTCTTGCACAAGCTCTCCTCTGCCTCTTTCACTCCAGCCTGTGAAAGTCCTCCCACCTCCCGAGGCACAGCACAAAGCCCATCTTTAGAAAACTGTGGAAGTGAAAAGGTTAACTGACTCTCTGCAACCCCATGGACTGTAGCCAGCCAGGCTCCTCTGCCTATGGAATTTGCCAGGCAAGAACACTGGAGTGGGTAGCCATTCCCTTCCCCAGGGGATCTTCCTGACCCAGGGATGGAACCTGGGTCTCCTGCCCTGCAGGCAGATTCTTTACCATCTGAGCCACCAGAGAAGCCCATCTTTAGAAAAATCCTTCAGAAAAATTCTGCAGAATTCTCTGGCAGTCCAGTGGTTAGAACTCTGAGCCTTCACTTCTGAGGGCCCAGGTTTGATTCCTCATCAGGGAACTAAGATCCCACAAATTGTGCAGCGCAGCCAAAAGGAAAAAGATGCACACACCCATATAGGTTAAGCAAATGTGGTAAACTACTAACATTTAAAAAAGAGAAAAATTCTGCCCAGCACCCATCTCTTTCATATTTTCTCTCTCTCCCCTCCTTCTCCTCATCCTCTCTTCTTTCCTCCCCTCTCTCTCCCTCTCTGTCTCACACACAGCATGGAATAATCTCCCTTCCTCATCTGTGTTCCTGTGGGACTCTGCTTGTCCTTACAGACAGCACTTATTTCAGTCTGCTTTGGAATAGAATCCCTCATGTTTATACCACCTCCCAGTAAGAAACTGTCTGCCTAGAATGTAAGAGCTACCCACCCTCATTCAACTGGATATTTATCAAAGTACTGGCCCCAGTGTTTTACATTTAGTAGGTTCTCAAGAAATGTTGTGTCCTGGAAGACAGTGACCTGATGGACAGAGCCTTGGCTTTGGCAATGGATGGAGCTGAGTCTGCGTGTCCCTCCATCTGTTAATAACTGTGTGAGGATTTCCCTGGCTGTCCAGTGGTTAAGATTCTGTGTTCCACTGCAGGGGCTACGGGTTTGATCCCTGGTCAGGAAACTAAGATCCCACATGCCGAGTGGTACAGCCAAAAATCAGTTAAAAAAACAACAACAAAACAACTCCGTGATCTTAGACAAGCAATATACTCTCTCTGAAACTCTTAGCTTCAAAAGCTGTAAAGTGGGAGTTATAACAGTGCCTATCCCACAGAGTGGTAAAGAAAGCTTGAGATAATGTGGGTAGAACATGTAAATCTTGCCATTCATAAAGTAGGTTCCTAATAAACACAGGTCACCAACTTCACCTGATACATGCTTTTGAAGCTCTTAGTTTTGCCTTGGACCCCCTAGAATGGATATCTGGGGAGAAGGCTGCTAGAATATTCCCACTGGAAGACAAAACTGACCTCCTTACAACCTGGTCCTCCTTGCAAGGAGGTCAGAGGGGACAGCAAAGACTAAAAAGATTCTGAGGAGTGGGGGCAGGGTTGGCAAAAGCTGGCAGCCTAGGCACACTAGGAGATGGGCCACACCCTTCCCAGCTATTCAGACATTTTTCAGGAAATCAGCTCCTCCAATCTCATTTAGCATCTATCAGAGAACTTCCCCAAAGCCATGCCAGACTTTAACGGGAACCTGAGTAATCAGAGATAGGAGAGGCAGCTAGGAGTACTAAGAAAGGGAATTTCCAAAGGAACTTGACCAGTGTGTGTGTGGCAGCAAGGGTGGAGGAACAGAGGCTCAGAGGGCCGGACTCTAGAGGACCAGGGAGCCCGCCTGTTGTGGAGACTCGCATACTTGCCAAGCAGGGTCCTGATCACACCTTGGTTTCTAGGAGCAGACATCCTGGAAAAGATGAAGGGGCCAGGGTTCAGTGTGGGGCAGAGAGGGGTGCGGTGGGAACAGAGCAGGGTCCTCTATGTGGTGGCACCTGTACACAGTGGTTCTCAGTACACATTATTAAAAGGGGGCTTTGATATATTTCAGTCTCCTGAGACTGGGTGGGACCATCAGTTCTTCACAGGAACTGAGTTCCCTGAATAAACTCATCTGCTACTTCCTTCTGTGCACCAGCAACCTGTTCAAAATTGAGTTCCCTGTGATGGGGCAGTGTTGTGTGACTAGGGGTGGGGGTGATGTTAGATTCCAGCATTGCCATGTGGCAACCTTTCCCTTAGGACCTTGGCACTCGAATGAACTTCTGGAAATCATGTAAGCCAATCACCCTATTACCTGTGAGGAAACTGGCACCTGGAGAGGACAAACCAGTTCACAATGTATATGCTATCAAATCACCACCAGGGACACTTTAACTACCTTACATATTTGTTCATTACACCTTAAGAAATCTGAAAAATAAATTAAAATTAACAAAAAAAGAAGCCAAGCCAGAAATAGAACAAGGTCTCCTCCTCCCCAGTCCAGGGTTTCTATCTTGTTTCTCTGTGATGGCCCCATAAAGACATTTGGGTGTCTTGTGGTGTGTTGTGATGCAGGCATCACCACATGGTTGAAAAGGATAAATCTGGATTTGACTACAACATGTGAATCTTATGTATTATAATCTTAAATTAGAGCCCCAACCTACTCCTTGCCTGGCTTCTTAAGTTTCTTATTCTCATGGGGAGCTTGTGTAAATGTTTCTAGATTCACAGTCTGCAGGACTCCCTGGGTGGAGGTGGAGAAGGTCCACAGCATGATAGTTAGGTCTTCATCAGCCCACTCTTCTGAGTGCTGGGTGGCAGGCAGGCAGGCATTCTCTCCTCCCTTCCTTAGAAGATCTCCATCCTATTTCAGTCCAAATGAGACTTGTAGGCAAGGAGATACTCTTGGGAGTACATGGCCCCTCTTGTGGGAAAAGCAACAGACTGAGTGAAAAATGTACAGTAACTCATGAATTCAAGAAAAGCACAAGTAAATGAAGCCTAAAGGGGGATGTCAAAAGGATTGATGAAACCACAAAGGGAAACACAGTCACTCATTCAAGAACTCTTTCACTGATCACTTAATTAAATCAGGTATAGTCCTATGCCCTGGGCAAATCAAATCAAGAAGGGTGTAAAGACCCAGGCACGTGACCCAGAAGAGAGTCACTCAAACTCAAAGTCTTGGGCAGTTCCTCAGGTAAATGGAAAGTGAGGTTAGAGGAGGACCTTGAAAGGAATGAGATCTTTAAAAGTTGGCCAGAGGTTTCAAGAGATAACATCCACGCAGGTAACATTTTAAAAAAACTGAAAGAAAGGAGACAGAGAGAGGATACAATTTGAGAACTATGTTGGAACTCTAAGGACTAAACCAAAGTGTCTGCACTGCATGCTGGGATAATTCATTCACGCATCAAGGACTTGCTGAACACTTCCTAGCTCTCTTACCATGCCAGGCTCTTCACTGTTCCTTGCCTCCACCGGACACATCCCCCACTCTGCCTCTAACACATCAATGTGCTCTTCTTTTGAGGGCTTCCCCCCAGTGAAGGGCATCTTTCAGCAGATATGTAAACAAACTGAAGAAGCTGTCATAGGAGAAGGAACACTATCCTAGTAACAACCAGGTCTAATTAATCTTCGTACCCCAGTGCGCTTACTCCTTGGAAGAAAATTTATGACCAACCTAGATAGTATATTCAAAAGCAGAGACATTACTTTGTCGACTAAGGTCCGTTAGTCAAGGCTATGGTTTTTCCTGTGGTCATGTATGGATGTGAGAGTTGGACTGTGAAGAAGGCTGAGCGCAGAAGAATTGATGCTTTTGAACTGTGGTGTTGGAGAAGACTCTTGAGAGTCCCTTGGACTGCAAAAAGATCCAACCAGTCCATTCTGAAGGAGATCAACCCTGGGATTTCTTTGGAAGGAATGATGCTAAAACTGAAGCTCCAGTACTTTGGGCACCTTATGCGAAGAGTTGACTCATTGGAAAAGACCCTGATGCTGGGAGGGATTGGGGGCAGGAGGAGAAGGGGACGACCAAGGATGAGATGGCTGGATGGCGTCACGGACTCAATGGACGTGAGTCTGAGTGAACTCCGGGAGTTGGTGATGGACAGGGAGGCCTGGTGTGCTGCGATTCATGGGGTCGCAAAGAGTCAGACACGACTGCGCGACTGAACTGAACTGAACCCCAGTGCTGGGCACATAGTAGGTACTTGGGAAATGTTTGATGAGTGAATGAATATCACTGGTAGGCACTGAGAAAGCCCACTTTTTCGAATCAGAAATATTAGCCTGGGGAGTTCCCTGGTAGTCCAGTTGTTAGGACTCCACTCTTTCACTGCCAAGGGAAAGAAGTATTAGCTTGGTTATAACTCAGTAAAAAGTGAATTTTATTTATTTATTTTTTTAAAAAGTGAATTTTAAAAATGTTTTTAAAATCTACTGAAAAACACAAAAAGTGGTTGAATGATGGAATTACGGGAGACTATTTCCCCCATTTTGTATATGGCAGCAACATTTTTTTATAATGAAAAAAACTTTTAGCTCATCTCTACCCTGCTCCCTCCCCCTACAAATCTGTGAGAATTACAACTTATTACCTAATTTAAAAAATGTTTTTGTGCCATATAAATTATGAAGGCTCTGAAAACATGACCTGAATTTTATAATGCAACCAAATAAAATGTATCACATTATTCTGATGTGTTTGCTGATAGGCATGATCATTTATAGCCAGACATAAACAACAGCTCCATAAAACATTTTGATTAGCATTACTTGAAAAGGCCAAACTGGGCTTTCTGTCAGAGTGCCAGGGAAGAGGAGGCAGAAACCAGGCTAGGGGGATGTGACTCTCTTGTCCTCAAATGGGGACCTCACTTTTCTGCAGAGACTGTCAGGGCCTCTGGCTGGCAGATGTGCAGGCCTCCAAGTGTTGGCAGCAGAGCATGGCAGTAACTGGGGCTGCTCAGGCTTCACAAAAGAGCTTTTCACATTGACAGGAGTGGTACTACCACCCCAAACTCTCCTTTTCCTCCCAGGGTCAGCTTTCCAGATGTGAGAAAGCCCACAGGATAATGCCTAAAATGTCATCAATAAAAATTTATTTGGGCAGCAGAACTAGTGCCTTTAGAGGGCTAGAGGGGGGACATGTTTATTCACATACAGATATTTATTGAGAACCTACTATGTACTAAGCATAAGCAAGGTCCTATACATATACGAGGGCTTCCCTTGTAGCTCAGCTGGTAAAGAATCTACCTGCAATGCAGGAGACCCGGGGTTCAATTCCTGGGTTGGGAAGATCCCCTGGAGAAGGGATAGGCTACCCATTCCAGTATTCATAGGCTTCCCTGGTGGTTCAGACAGTAAGGAATCTGCCTGCAATGAGGGAGACCTGGATTCAATCCCTGGGTTGGGAAGATCCCTGGAGGAGGGCATGGCAACCCACTCCAATATTCTTGCCTGGAGAATCCCCATGGACAGAGGTGCCTGGTGGACTACAGTCCATGGTGTCCCAAAGTGGGGCATGACTGATCAACTACAGCAGCAGCAGCAGCATCCACGATGGGGCTTCCCTAGTGACTAAGTGGTAAGGAATCTGCCTGCCAATGTAGGAGACACTGGGTTTGATCCCTGGGTCAGGAAGATCCCCTGGAGGAGGAAATGGCAACCTACTCTGATATTCTTGCCTGGGAAATCCCATGGACAGAGGAGCCTGGAGGGCTGCAGTTCATGGGCTGGCAAAGGAGTTGGACATGACTTAGCCACTAAACACAACATACATACATGATATCATTTCTCCCTTCCTTCATCATTTTTTTCTTCATGTTATTATCCCCATCATACAGGTAATGACACAAGCTCAGAAAAGTTAAGTAACTGGGCTTAGTTACATAGTTAAGCTTTGGGAACTGGGAGGAGTGGGGAGAAGACCAAGGCAGGAAGAAGGGATCTGAACTCAGCTCTAAGAGACTTGGAAAGCCATGCTATCCACACTTGACAACATAACGGAGAATTGGTGTTTCAAGTCTGTATCAGCAAGCACTCTGGGTCTCAGTTTACTTGCTTAAAAATAAAGGGCTTGAGAAGTATGTTTTCCAAGTGTCCTTCAAGCGCTGAGCTCTTTGTCAGTGTTCCCTCTCCAACCATTGTGAAAGCTCTGCAGGATGAACACTCCCTGGTCACCAGCACAGAGCAATACCAGAGACACGGGTCTCTGGGGATTGCCCTCTAGAGGACATTGGTGGTGTTGCGGGAGCCAGAGCTCCCTCTGAGTACAATCACACGGTCCAAGGCAACTTTAATTACTGCTTTACCTTAAAAAAAAAAATGGATTTAGAAAACATTCTCACAGCCCTTCCCACGCTCACCAGGGCAATGCTGCTGGAACATTTAATGATGGGGAGCAATTGTACACTGAAGACCTACTGGTTCTCTGAGTCATATTTTAAAATTAGATTCTATTGGGTTGTCCAAAAAGATCATTTGGATTTTTCCATCAGATTTTATGGAAAAGCCTGAATGAACTTTTTGGTCAACCCAATATTTTACTTTCTACTCTTCAGTTTCTTTTAGGTCTTTTGAGGCCACTTACTGTTCCAGTGGTGATTTTGCAGAGCTACCAAACTGTGATAATAAAACAATACATTTGTCTCTTAGTTATTTTTATTATAGTAGTCAACTTTTGATTATGCAATATGTGCATGGGGTACAACACTCAAAAGTCACTACAGAGTTTTCAGTAATTACATGACCCAAAAATTCTACTCCCTGGTCTATATCCCCCAAAATTGAAACAGACGTTCAAACAAAAACTTACACATGAATATTCATAGCAGCACTTTTCACGGTAGCCAAAACTTGGAAACAACCCAAATGTCATCGACTAACACTAGATTAATGAAATGGGGGTATTAATATATCCATACAATGGAATATTACTCAGCGAGAAAAAGGAACAGAGTCCTGCAATGTGCTACTATTTGGATGGATGTTGAAGCATTACGCTAACTGAAAGAAGCCAGATACAGAAGGCCACATGTCATTTTATTCCTTTTATATGAAATATCCCGAAGAGGTAAATCTATAGAGATGCTCTTATCTGCAGGGTAGTAATTGCCAGGGTCTGGGGGAAAGGGCAAATGGGAAGAGACTGCTAATGCGTATGGGGTCTCCTGTTGGGGTGATGGAAATGTTCTGTAGCTAGAAAGTGGTGATGGCTGCCCAATGTCGCTGAACTGTACACTCTAAAATATTTAAAATGCTAAATTGTATACTATGTATTTTACCACAATACAGATAAAGAGCATTCTGTAAAAGAGAAGTTGCCCTTCTCCAGGTCCCCTTCCTGAAGACAAAAGCAACAGTTGGCCCTCTTCCCTCTCTGCTCTTCCAGAGATGCTTTCTGCACGTGTGTCCGTACGTGCGCCTCTATCCGTGGGGTTCGTATCATTATAGATGTGCTTATATCATGGGCTTCCCTCGTGGCTCAGAGGTTAAAGTGTCTGCTTGCAATGCGGGAGGCTTGGGTTTAAGCCCTGGGTCGGGAAGATCCCCTGGAGTGTATACTGTAAATATGCATTCTTTTTCTCCCTTTTTTAGAACACAGAGTGTCACACTATTCTGCAGCTTGCTTTCTCCACTTCAGTTATTTTGGATGGTTCTAAGTCAGTACTTGTTCTTTTTAATGGCTTTTGAGCTCTCCAAAATGGTAAGCGAAGCATACTATCTCATGACAATTTTAATTTTTGTTTATTTTCTTATGGATGAGATTGAGCATCTTTTCATGTGTTGAGACCCACTTATTTTCTTTGAATTTCTTTTCATATACTTTGCCCATTTTTATGTGAAGCTGTTCATCTTTTTCCTTTTGGTTTGTAGATGCTCTTTATAAATTAACAGTATTAGCTCTCTATGGTATGAATTATGAATCTATTACCCAATTGTCTTTTGACCCTCCAACATTCATATAACCAGAAGAATTAATTTGTTTGAATTACCTGGCATGGTTTCTGTTTTTCTGACTGGATCTTGACTAATACATTTGGGTGGTTTTTTTCTCCTTATGAATTTCTGAGAACTCTTTGTTCATCTATCTAACATCTTTGTACAGCTAACCAATCATCTATCATTCATGTTGAAATTATTTATTAGTTTATTTTACCTTTTGTTTTGTTTTGCCTTTTAAATATGGTATTCTTATACAGAAATTAAAAAATTTTATGCACTTAGACTTATCAGTATTTGCCTTTACAGTGTCTGGATTTCATGGCATACTTAGGCCTTCATTCTAAGATGATAAACATATTCACCTAAATTTCCTTCCTATATTATTATTTCATGTTTATATTGAGTTTTTTTATTCATCCAGAACTTATTTTGGACTAAGGAATGAGGTGGTAATATAATTTAAATGGCTTTCCCAAATGGAAAATGTTTTGTACTTAACTGTCTCAATTTCCGGAGAAGGCAGTGGCACCCCACTCCAGTACTCTTGCCTGGAAAATCCCATGGACGGAGGAACCTGGTGGGCTCCAGTCCATGGGGTCGCTAAGAGTCGGACACGACTGAGCGACTTCACTTTCACTTTTCACTTTCATGCATTGGAGAAGGAAATGGCAACCCACTCCAGTGTTCTTGCCTGGAGAATCCCAGGGATGGGGAGCCTGGTGGGCTGCCATCTCTGGGGTCGCACAGAGTCGGACATGACTGAAGCGACTTAGCAGCAGCAGCAGTCTCAATTTCATTTATTGAATAGCCCTTCCTTTCTCCTTTGATTTGAAATGCCAGTTTTATCAAGTATTACATTCACAATCTACTTCTGGTCTTTTAAAATTGGCTATCTATTTCTCAGTCAGTAATACTTATTAGCCAGAAACTAGTATTTGATATTATGGTCTCATCCATGTAAATACCTCTACCGTTCAAGTAACTCTTAGAAGTTGAGACACAGTGAAAGTAGAGTCTAGTCCCTTCACGCCAGAGAAGCCAAATGTTGATTGAGGAGGAAATACTGAAAACTGATTTTCTAAACCAAGGCTTCTTGAATATTTTTTGATTGATAAAGCAAGTGCATTTAAATGCCAGATTTCAATTAAAAAATTAGGGGTTTTTTGTTTGTTTTCTTAGAGAGTTCCTAAATTTTATCTTCCAATTCTTTTACTGAGCTGTCATCTCTGTTATCATATTTTTAATTCCAGGTGTTTTTATTGTATTCCAAATGCTTATTTTAAAAAGTCCTTTTTTTCATGGATACTTATTCTCTTCCTGAGGATTAACCATAAAATATATCTTTTTTCCTCCTATCTTCTGTATGTCTCTATTTTCTTTGAGTTCATTGTCTTGTGTGTTTTAGCTGATTTTTATATGATTTTTGGCCTTATTTAAGAGTGAAGCATGAGAAAACTGATTGGAAAATGTGTGTGTGTATGTGTGAGGGGGGAAAGGGGAGAGAGAGAGAGAGAGAGAGAGAGAGAGAGAGAGAGAGAGAGAGGGAGAGAGAGAGAGAGAGAGAGAGAGAGAGAGAGAGAGAGAGAGAGAGAGAGAGAGAGAATAGGGTTATTGATTAAAAGGCCTCAGGCAGGATAACCAGGCAGAGACCAACTTGTTTATTTAGGTAACCTTCAGCTGTCAATCTCTCAAGCCCTTTCCCTTGGACAAGTTTCACCTGGGAAGAAACCTCCAGTCTCCAGCCTGGTGGGTCCATATCTGGCTGCCTGCTCCTTGGGAGCCAAGCTAGGGAAGAAACTGGTGGGCAACACAGGGACGCTACAAAATGGGGAAATCTGGTGGGAAAAATTTGATGTTTGATATCTCAAAAAAAATAATAAAAAGTACTACTATGTGAAAAATCTATGTTCAAACCAGTAAGTATGCTGCATAAGGGCTTCTGAAAACATGAGGTGTTCCTGTGCTAAGAATTGCTAATACAAGCGTGCATTTGAAGCTCAAATACAGCATGTATCCTTTACTACACTTTCTAAGTTCATTCGTCTCTGGCCACTGTAATGTCACCACTTATCTGAAAGAGTACACACTACTGAGACCGTGTGTGTGTGTGTGTGTGTGTTGGGGGGATGGCATGGTGGTGGAGTGGAGAGTTCTTTGGGAAACAATTCCATTCCAGGAATCCCAGTCTACTTCCTTGCAACCTCTAGGATTTTGTGCTGTTCAGGATTGTTTCCATGGGCTGTGTCGCCTCTATAAAGCTCTCAGTTGTTTCTCCTTCCTTTTTAACTGGATCAGATGTGTGGGAAGATTTTGCTTTGAAATATTTCTATTCTAGCAAGAAGGCTCATTTTTAAATACAGAATGTACTTGTATTAGCCCTGTGCTCTCAAACTTCCAAAAGGAAAGTCTTTTCTAAATTTGCTGAATTCCATGAGTTTGTGTTTATTAACTCCCACTGTTTGCAAACTATTTTGCCAGAATGATGCTAAAGCTAAAACTCCAGTACTTTGGCCACTTCATGCGAAGAGTTGACTCATTGGAAAAGACTTTGATGCTGGGAGGGACTGGGGGCAGGAGGAGAAGGGGATGACCGAGGATGAGATGGCTGGATGGTATCACTGACTCGATGGACGCGAGTCTGAGTGAACTCTGGGAGTTGGTGATGGACAGGGAGGCCTGGCATGTTGTGATTCATGGGTCGCAAAGAGTTGGACACAACTGAGCGACTGAACTGAACACATGCGCCGAAGAATTGATGCTTTAACTGTGGTGTTGGAGAAGACTCTTGAGAGGCCCTTGGACTGCAAGGAGATCCAACCAGTCCATTCTGAAGGAGATCAGCCCTGGGTGTTCTTTGGAAGGAATGATGCTGAAGCTGAAAGTCTAGTACTTTGGCCACCTCATGCAAAGAGTTGACTCATTGGAAAAGATTCTATGCTGGGAGGGATTGGGGGCAGGAGGAGAAGGGGACAACAGAGGATGAGATGGCTGGATGGCATCACGGACTCGATGGCCGTGAGTATGAGTGAACTCCGCGAGTTGGTGATGGACAGGGAAGCCTGGCGTGCTGCGATTCATGGGGTCGCAAAGAGTCGGACACGACTGAGTGACTGAACTGAACTGAACACATTTAAAAACAGGAAGTTAGCTTTTAAACATTAGGCTGAAGTCAAGTGCTTCAGAAAATAGAAAGGCTTCAGCCTGAGAATTTAACATGACAAAAGTCACAACGGGGAGGTAGGTGACTCTGGCTTTGCCTCTTGTTCAGTCTTTGGGTTTGTTCATTGTTTGCCCATCTCTCACATCCCTGTTGTGCACATGGCCTCATTTAACACTGAGCTACTCAGTCAAAATGCAAGAACTCCGTTAATACATGAACTTCCCATGTAAAAAAATAGGAAAAAAGGCCTTATTCTCACTGCTATAAAATAGACCATTGTGTGAATGAACCATAATTCATTTCCTAATTCTCTTGCTGATGGATAATGTCTGGGTTGTTTCCAGTGTTATTGTTGTTGTTGTTTATTACAACCAGTGCTGTAATGAATAACCTGCACATCCTTCCTGGTGCACATGTACAAGTTTCACAAAGGCAACAGTTCTCAAAGTGTGGTCCAGGAACCCATAGGGGTCCCTGAAGCCCTTTTAGGGGGTCCATGATCAAGACTATTTTCATAAGAATTTTCACTTTCATTCTGTTAGGGACACACTGATGAGTTTTTAGAGGCTGTGATAAATACACAATTATCCAAAAGTCTATTGAAATGCTCCTACCATTTCCAATTATATATTTGTATGAGGCAGTCTTCTGTTAAAGCCAGTCAATAAAGAGATTTACAAAATGTAAACAATGCTACTCATCTCCTTAAATTTTAAATTATAAATGGGGACTTCCCTGGCCAGTGGTTAAAACTCCATGCTTCCATCTCAGGGGGCACAGGTTCATCCTCTGGTCAGGAATTCAGATCCTACATGCCACACAGCATTGCCAACCAACAAACAAAAAAAACAAATAAAGTATACATAATTCTTTTTCATAAAATATGTTAACATGTACTGGGTTTCAATCAAAAAGTGGGCAAAAGACCTAAATAGACGTTTCTCCAAAGAAGAAATGCAAATAACCAATAGACACATGAAAAGATGCTCAACATTGCTAATAGAGAAATGTAAATCAAAACTACAGTGAGGTAGCACCTCACACTGGTCAGAACGGCCATCATTAGAAACCCTACAAATAACGAATGCTGGAGAGGTTGTGGAGTAAAGGGAACTCTCCTACACTGTTAGTGGGAATGTAATTCGGTGTAGCCACTGTGGAAAACAGTATGGAGACTCCTTAGAAAGTTAAAAATAGAATTACCATATAATTCAGCAATCCCACTCCTGGGCCTATATCCAGACAAAACTCTAAGGCAAAAAGACACGTGCACCTCAATGTTCACAGCAGCACTGTTCATAATAACCAAGACATGGGAACAGCCTTAATATCCATGAACAGGTGAGTGGATAAAGAAGATGTGGTGCATATATACAGTGGAACACTACCCAGCCATAGAAGGAACGAGAAGGTGCCATGTGCAGCAACATGAATGCAACTGGAGATTATCATACTAAGTGAGGTTAGTCAGAAAGAGACAGACAGATACCATATGATATACTTTTCATATGTGGGGTCTAAAATAGGACACAAATAAACCTAAGTACGAAACAGAAACAGACTCACAGACACAGAGAACAGACCTGTGGTTGCTAAGGAGGGGTAGGTTGGGGGAAGGATGGATTGGGAGGTTGGGATTGGCAACTGTAATCTATTAGAATGGATAAACAACAAACTCTTACTGCATAGCACGGAGACCTATATTCAAAATTCTATGATAAATCATAATGGAAAATAATATAAAAATAATGTATATAACTGAATTGTTTTGCTGTACAGCAGAAATTAACACATTGTAAACCAACCACATTTCAATAAAAAACATGTACTGAACTTATTTTTAAATTAGTTAATATTTTTAAATGTTTCAATTTCTAAAGTAGTAAATATGATCAATGTAACCCACATAAACAAAAGTTCTTTGGTATGGGATCTCCAATACTTTTTAGGAGGATAAAAGAATCCAAAAAGCTTGAGAGCCAATGTCCTAGGGTACATACCTAAGAATGGAACTGAAGAGTTGCAGGGCAGTACATATCCAGCTGGAAATGCTAAACCTCATAATCTCCAAACATTACATTTTGCTTGATATTATTTATATAGAACCTTACCCTCCACAAATCAAGAAAATTAAAGTATATTTAGCTCAGAAATGTATGCATGTTTGCTAAAACTGAAAACAAAAAAGAGAAGCCAATGTCAGGCTCAAAATGCTAGACTACCTTTTGTGAGAAGGCAAGTGGCTAGCTGGGAGGAAGCTGATTGGATCTGTTCTTTTTAAAAATTCTTTTCCATTATAGTTTACTACAAAATATTATATATAGTTCCTTGTGCTATATAGTAGTACTTTGTTGTTTATCTATTTTATATATAGTATTTTGTATCTGCTAATCCCAAACTCCTAATTTATCTCCACCCCCCACCCCCCTATGGATTAGTTCTAAGGCTCAATGGTTATTATTGTGGTTTATAATTTACAGATATTCTGCATTTGTCTTTTATATATATTAAGTATTTATATAATTTTTTTATTTACTAAAAATAAAAATAAGAACAAGAAAGAGTTTCTGCCTTCAAGGGGCTTCTACTCTGCTCCTTAGGTCAAACTCCTCGCCCTGGGGTTTCAACCAACTGAGAAGCTGATCCAGGGCTAAAAGCATCAGCTCTATTGTTGGTAAAGCTAGATCCGGGAAAGTGGAGCCTGGATGGTTTCTCCTCCCTCTCACTTGATCCAGGTGGTCACATGCAAACTGGAGGTAACTTGCTAAGCCCTTCCGGAGTGGCAGGGCCTCCTTGGTAGAGGACGAGGCAGAAGAGAAACCTCTGAAGAGAAAAGGAGAGGGGGGCCCCCTTCCTGGAGAGCGGAGCGGAGTCCCCTGGACAAGGCACACCCAAACCACCAGGACGCTGAGCAGGAGGTGACAGCGCTGTGAGAGGGCCAAGCGCAGGTGAGCAGTGCAAGGCAGAGGTTTTTGTTTGTTTTTTGCAGTTAACAGTGTGATGGAAAGCTTCCCAGAGGAGGCCACAAACATTTTGCCTCCACAAGAAATGGAGTGGGGTCTGGGCCAGCAGTGGGGAAATGGTGAGTACTAACACAGAGGCTGAAGTGGCAAGACTGGTCAGCGGGCTGAGGGTTGAGCTGGGGCTTCTGTGATCCTCACAGGATGCAACTGGCTTCTCCGGACACTAATATATATATCACCTGAAGGTAAGTTTTACAGGGCAGGGTCACAAGACTGGGCGAGCAGGCAGGGTTGGGAAAGAGGGGTGTGTGTGTGGCACCTCTCCCACTCTGTCCCCTCTCCAGGTGTAGGAGAATCCTTCTAGCTGCTGTTTCCTGGGCAGGCACAGGAGACCCAGGAGGAGGCACCGGGGTCGTGCCCTAAAGCAGAGTCCCCACTTCACCCCCCAAAGGGACAGGTGACCTGAGTCTGTGACCTGGCAGCCTGCCGCTTCTTGACTTTGGGCAAGGAGCAAGAGCAGCCACACTCAAGGGAAATCTACCTCTCGTGTGTCAGGGTCTTGTTTCTGTGCCTCATTTTCTTTGTGTTTCAGCCTCATGACAACTCTGTGAGGTGGATGCTAATATCTCCTGTTCACAGACGAGGAGCCTGAGGGGCAGGGCAGGTAAAGAGTTACCCAAAGTCATGCAGATGGTAGGGGATGGCACCCAAGATGCTAGAACCCAGTTCTGTATGTCTCTCAAGGTGGTATCCCTTCTATTGTATTGCTTTACCCTTCTGGGCCTCAGTTTCCCCTTCTATAAAATGGGAATAATGTCTATGTCCCAGATTCATCATGAAGACTAATTGCATAACCTAGCACAGTGGCTGACTCTCCTCCTTCATTTCCCTTCCAGCCCAGGTGCAGGGGCAGGTCACACCCTGAGGTTGCCTGTCTACACTTCTCTGGGTCTGGGTATGCTCAGCTACTATGAGGACAGGGATCTGTCCAGAGAGGGCTGGAATATGAGTTCCACGGCTCATTTTATATCATTAATGATCTCATGTTTCTAAAGGTGGTTCCTGATTTAGTCACTAAGTTGTGTCTGATTCTTTGTGACCCCATGACTGAAGCCCACCAGGCTTCTCTGTCTATGGGATTTCCCAGGCAAGAATACTGGAGCAGGTTGCCATTTCCTCCTGCAGGGGATCTTCCTGACCCAGGGATCGAACCCCGGGTCTCCTGCATTGCATTGCAGGTGAATTCCGTACTGACTGAGAGCCTCCAGGGATGTTTCTGATAGTTAGAGTGTTTGCTTCCCTGACTTTAGGGGAGCCCACCTCCCTCTTTCCCTCAGTCCCCTCCATTCACACTCTCACACCCAGGCCCAACTCACATCCAGCTGTCATCAGAGACTCTCACTTTTGACTTGATTCAAAGCCAGTTACTCACCACAGGCAGCGACTATGAGAAACCACAGTGGACTCACAGAGCAAAGAGAATCCCCGCCCCACAAACTGTGGACGGGGCCCCAGCCCTGAGCTTGCCTCCTCTTAGACACGCTTCATCAGGGTTGCATTTAAAGGGCCAGTGGCCCTTATTTGAAAGGCTGGTTAGTCATCAGCCAATTCCATTTGCTTTGATTCTATTTAATTAGATTTAATTCCTTTCAACAGTTAAGTGCCAGATGCTGGGCAAGGCTAGTGTGTTTAGCCTGCTGAAACTTGGCTCCTCAGAAAACAACTTCGTTAGGGAATTAATTTCAGAAATGGAATTTGATTCACAGATATTTTAACTGTTTGATTCACAGATGGTTTTAAGACAAGAGATGGAATGAGAGGGAATGGAGGCTCTGTGAGTTTTATTATTATTGAGGGGTCTCGTTCTCTTGCCCGTCACACTGAGTCCCCCTGAAATCGAGTTCCTCTGTTGAGTTTATGGTAACTTCTCAATTCAAAACCTTGGTACCTGTCTTGTTCCACATCTGTTCCACTTGGAGTTGAGCAGTATCAATGAAAAGAGGGGACTGGAACTGAGTAGAACCCTGTGGGACACTCCCGGGGACAACAGCCCCTTCCTTCTCCCCTTTATTGTTCGTAGAAAAGGCTTTGTCTCCTAGGCCTTCCCTGAGGTCCAAAGAGCAGACTCAGGCAGTTACTAAGTAGTAGGAAAGAGAGGGAATGCAGAAACAAAGGATAGCAGTTAAACAAGCAAAGTAAAGATAATAGTTCAGCAATTATACCTGGTCCCAGGCCTAGTCCCAGTTCCTCCACAAGGGATACACAGAGCAATCTGATATGCACCTTTGAGCTGTTCTGCAGGAACTAAGACTCCTCCCTCCCTCCCCACCAAGTCACCAACCCACGTGGATGTTGACTGCTACACACTGAACACAATCACCTAGACCCCGGACGGGTTGGAACCAGAAGGCTGATGATGGAAATTCCTGAAACATTGCCTGCTACTGTATCACCAACCAGGAGAAGGCAATGGCACCCCACTCCGGTACTCTTGCCTGGAGAATCCCATGGGCGGAGGAGCCTGCTGGGCTGCAGTCCATGGGGTCGCTAAGAGTCGGACACGACTGAGCGACTTCACTTTTACTTCTCACTTTCATGCATTGGAGAAGGAAATGGCAACCCACTCCAGTGTTCTTGCCTGGAGAATCTCAGGGACGGGGGGAGCCTGGTGGGCTACCGTCTACGGGGTCGCACAGAGTCGGACACGACTGAAGTGACTTAGCAGCAGCAGCAGCAGTATCACCAACCAATCAGAAAAAAGTCACACACCCTGCATCCCTCACCCCAAATTTTGCCTTTGAAAACCCTTCCCTGAAATCTATGGGGGAGTTAGGTCTTTTGAGCATGAGCGGCTCACACTCCTTTGCTTGGACCTAACTTCAGTTCTGGAATAAGACCACTGAGCCTCACCAGGGAGAGGCAGAATTCACTCTCTTACCCCAATAGGCTGTGCTGCTGTAGAACCCAACTTGGGTCTGCTCATCCCTCATGCGGCAAATCCAATGTTCCAAGACTAGGTTGTGGTGAAGGAAAGTACATTGTTAATTCCAGGCACGAAGCGAAGAGAACAGGCATCGCATGCTCAAAAGACCTAAACTCTGCTATAGCTTTCAGGTAAAGGTTCCCCTCCACCCAGAGTTTTTGGTGAAGTATTTGAATATCATTATTGCTTTGGCAGGCAAAGGAGGACAAAGCAGGCTCCTGCCTCTCAAAAACTATGTGTTGCCCCAGGGAAGGCTTTTTAAATGCAATGTTTGGGATGATGGCTGTAGGGTGCATGATTTTCTTCTGATTGGTTGTGGTGAGGAGGTAACAGGGCGATATTTCAGGAGTCTCAATCATCAGCCTTGTGGTTCCCCACCAGTCTGGGATCTAAGTGCTTTTCCTTAGTGGGTAGTCGCCACCTTCCACCTGGCTTGGGGGATGGACGTCTTAGTTCCTACAGAACAAATCAAAGATGTGTATCAGATGATGTATACCCCTTGAGGAGGAATCAGGACTCTTCTATTATGAGCTATTACCATTACTTTCCTCCTTCAACTGCTTTTTTGGTTTGTTTCTGCATTCCCTCTCTTTCCTACTTAGCAAATGCAGGAGTTTGCCCTTTGATGCTCAGGGAAGGCCTAGGAGACTAAAGCCTTTTCCTACAAGCAAGAAACAGGGCACACCGAGGGGCTTTTGTTCTCAGGAGGGCCCCGCAGGGTCCTGCCCGGTTTCATCGTCACAGAGAGTTGCTCCTACAAAGTAGTTTGGAAACGTGTTTGTGCCATGCTGGAGCTGGAAAAGGAAAACCAAGGGAAAAAATATAAAGCAAGGGGGAAAAACAAACAGTTAAAGCTGTTCCAACCAGCGTTCTCCCAATTGGATATGTCCAGTTCTGACATTCTGGCTCATACATGGAAAATACATACTCATCTGTTTTGACTGAGCCTCAAGACATTATGGGAAGAGTAAAAGATACCAAGTTAGCTGGTAAAAATAAAATGCCTTCAGCGAGTACTTTGCAGGAGAAACTATACCTGGCAGCCAGACCTTAGGAAGGGAAACAAAACAAGATGAAGGAAAAATCCCAGCAGAACTGAAGAATGTTTACATTCTTGTGACCACAAATGTGAAGTGAGCTCAGAAGCCAGTGGGAGTTGAAGCAAATAGAGTTAAGGTCGAGGCAGCGGCTGCTATGTGCAGAGCCCCCTCCTGGTTGCCCTGGCAATGGAACATCACCTTACAGGAATGAAATAATTTTGAGAAGAAACTCACAAGCACAGGAGCGTTTCCAGGTCTACAACTTGCTGTTTCTCTCTCTGACTTTGGCCTAGGGAAGGTAGCTGGGTACGGCTTTTACTCATTGGCACCACTGCCTGGGAGGAAACTTCGGGAACCCAGGACTGGCACGGATCCAGAGGGCAACCTCCTGGAGGGTGCCTGAGGGGCTGGGATCAGAGACCTACACCAGCCTGATCATTCAGGAGGGGTTAGAGACAGAAGGGCCCGAGTTTACTTATTAGCTGGCTCATAACTCTTGAACTTGTCATGGAGAAGACAAAATGAACGGATGACATCCATGTCCCCAGGGTGAAGGGAAAGCAGATGCATACACACAATTAGCTGTAACATAAGCCACGGGGAGGAGTGTGAGCCAAGCACTACAGAAACCCTTTTCCTCTTCGGTATTCTCTTCCTTACAGGCCATATTTTTATAAAAAAAAAACAAAACTGAGCAAATAATAAGCAAAAGCAAAAATTAATGCCACTCTGTATTATACCACCTAGAGAGGACTGTCATTAACTTTTTGGAGTATATCTTTTCAGACCTTTTTCTTATACAAATATATGCCTGGGTTCAAAACATATATATGGTCTATTTATATATTTTTTTCTGAGACAGAATTATACACTATATATAGGATTTTACCTTTTGGCATCTCTCAACAAACCATCAATATCTTTTCAATTAACATGTATACACTGGCATCTATCTGCGTTACATCACTATTTGACTATAAAATAATTCAGTTAATAATAATAAGGTAAATAGATAGGGGGGTTCCTGTCCTTCTCCTTGAGTCAAGTGATGGGGGGGCTCCAGGGGCAACACTCAGAGAACCTGATACATATTTCTTACAGTTTTTGGAGCTGGCGTTGGTGTCAAATCTTGCCTGAGAAGTCTAAAGGGCAAATGCAAGGTGGTTGGCAGTTGATGGATAAGATAAAGGAGAGGGGCTGTGCTGATTGGCCTCTAGTCCCAGGGTTGCCAGGTGAGGATGCAAGAGCATTTCCCATGGACCAGCCACACACTGGAGAGAAACACGTTGCTTGGTGATTGCATCAACATAAAGGTTACAGTGGATAAAGGAGTTCAGACTTTATTTCGATGCTAATGAGGACCCATTGGGAGGCTGAGATGGGAAACCTAGCTATAAGAGATGAATCTACTAATTATGTGGAAGACTGCAGGAGGCAGGGGAGACAGAAGACAGGGAGTCAGTTCAGAGGCTGTTAACCAAAGTCTGAGAGCAAGGTTCCCTCCTTCCAGGGGAGTTAGAGGACTGAGCTCAAGTCTGGTCTCTACCAGACTTGATGAATTTGGATCACTTCCTTCACTTTCCTGAGCCTTAATATCACTTCTATAACAAGGGCATAAAAACAACTCCAAAGGACTTCCCAGGCTGTCCAATGATAAAGAAGCCACCTGCCAATGCAGGAGACGTGGGTTCGATCCCTGGTCCAGGAAGATTCTGTGTACTGTGGGGCAACTAAGCCCGTGTACCACAGCTCCTGAGCCTGCATGCCCTAAAGCCTGTGCTCTGAAACAAGAGAAGCCACCACAATGAGAAGTCCACACACCACAGCTAGAAAGTAGCCCTGCTTGCCGCAACTAGAGAAAGCCCAAATGCAGCAACAAAGACCCACTGCAGCCAATTAGAAAAGAAAACAACCCCAAGGAGTGATGAAAATTCTTTGTGCTTTGGAACCTGCTAAAGGTGATGGTTGCACAACCTAGGGAATGTGTAAATGCCACTGAAGTGCACACAATTATAATACTTAATCCCATGTTATGTGAATTTCACCTCAATTAAAAGGCAAAAAGGAAAATAACCCACGAGTCTGGTGGGTTTGTTTTCATAATCACCCTTATGTGGGCCAACACGAAACTAGCTTTCTTCCCATACTTGCATTAGCCCTTCTGGGCCCGGGATCTCTCCATTGCCTCAGAGCCAGCAACTCATCTGGGTCCCCTTAACGTTGTCCAGGCTTGCAGTTCAACTTGGTTATTAAAATCTCAGTCACTGTGCAGTTTAAAATTTCAGTAACATTCCTCCCCCACACAGAGTACGCCTGCACTCCGCTGGGTGAGGGTGAGGAAGGTAGGCGGGCTGGGAGGTTGATCACAGTCGGAGGTTGCATAACTAGTTTGCAGTAACTTTGCTGGGGCTTCCCTGGCCTGAGTCATCACCATCTGGCTCCTGGCCATGGCCTCATCTGGGTGTGGCTGAGAGCAGGAGGGCCAGACTCTTCACCTGCTTCAGTCAGGACTGTACCAAAAGAGGCGGTCTCCCCATGGGCGCTGTACTAAGCTTTCCTCCAGCAGCGTTCAGACACGGAGGACCCCAGAGAGGGGCTGTTGGAGGTGGAGGACTGGTTGTCCCCCATTCCAAAGCTCCTCTCAGTGCTGGCCCGGCTGGATGACCATCTGACAGCCTGAAGCTCTCCCCTCCCCTGCCACCACCACCCAACTGACGTCTAACATCCTTCTGAGAGTCCTTCCCTATGTCTTCCTAGCTCCTGTTCGTCCCAACTACCTAGGGTGAAGTCACCCTGCTGAATTTCAGTCCAGAACTTGCTTTTTCACTCGCCACTTGTTAAGTGACATATTTAAAAGTCCCCTCTGGCTTCATGCTCGATTTTTCATTGACTCACAGCTAACATTTTCTTTCGGTGACTTAACAAGGACGGATGACAGGCATGGTTGATGGCTCCTCCCTCATTTGTCCCTGGTCTGCCACAGTCATTACATGGTGGACTCTAGGCAGTAGCAGCTGAAGAAAAATGGATGGCAGAGAGGGAAAAAAGGAAATCCATCTTAACTTTGGTCCCCAAGACAGCCTGAGTCCACTGAGAGCACACCCACCAGACCCTGAGATGCCAGCACTTTAGACCTTCTGACTCTTCTGAAGGGAACTGTCACAGGAAGACGCACACACAAAGAGCAGGGGCTTTTCAGACTGGAATGGAAGAGGCTGAGAGGCCCACCCCAGGCCCTGCTCCCGGCAGCTAAGGCTAAACGTGCCTACGACACCGAAATCAAGGTACAAGATATGCAGCGCAGTAACCTCCTCTTCCTCTTTTCTGCATAAAGAACTCCTATCTAGTCCCCCAAGTCCAACTAGCTACCACACTTCTGGGGAGCCTCACGCACACACTGAGGGGCAGGCAGGACTCCCTCCTCTGTGCACCCCACGGGGTGCGCCAAGGATCCATGCAGCACTGGGTGTGGAAGCGCCGGACCATTAAGAGAGGGCCCCCAGCTCCCCTGCGGCTGTGCCCCTTGGAGGATCCCTGGACGTCAAATGCACATGTTCTAAGCCACCCTATTAAAAATCATATAGGCACATCCCTGGTGGCCCAGTGGCTAAGACTCCTCTCTTCCAATGCAGGGGGCCCAGGTTTGATCCCTGATCAGGGAACTAGATCCCACATGCCTCAACTAAAAGACTGCATGCCCTAACTACAACCCAGTGCAGCCAAATTAATTAATTATTCAAAAAACCATATTTATCTGGCTGGGTTTTGTTAGTCGCTTGCACCTATCCCTGAACTGCTAGCTCTTTGATGACAATAAATTTTATTTCTTTAAAGCATAGCCTCAGTACCTCATAATGCTGGGCACTGCGTAGGCAATTGACAGACTCGCCAGGCCGAAGCTGCCTTTCCCCAAGCCCACAGCCTGGCCAGGAAGGCTGGCACCTGGCTCTTCAAAGCAGCACAGCAATTAGCTGGGCCTAAGCTGAGGGCCCGGCAGGTGGCGGCTTCTTCCTTGGAAACCCCTGCGCTGTTGCCTTCACCTGCCCCCAGCAGCTCTTCCTGCCAATCCTTCCAAAGTCCTGACACCTTTCCCCTGCTCACTCAGCACTTGACAATGGCCTTGCTCCCCAGCTCCTCCCACCGCTGCCTGGCAGCTCCCCAGCACTGACCACTGCACAACTGACCCAGGGTTTGTCTTAGAAGGTCAGCCTTTGGGCCTCGTGTGTGGGCCGAGCTCAGTAAATTCATCTCTGAGTTAGAGAGAACATCAGTGACGTGAACTGATGGGCCAGCGGTGGTGGAGAGAGCAGGGACAGACCTGGGGTCACACTGTGGCTCAGCTCCTAGCTGTCTGATCATAACTTCCTAGCAGCTCTGTTTTCTCCACTGTTCATGGAGATTATAAAACACACACACACAGGCCTGAATTCATAGGGTTACTGTGACACATACTACTAAGCTTCTGGCTGCGTGCTGACACATGGCAGAGTCTCAAAAAGTGCTCACTTCCTCCTTTCCTCCTTCCAGCTAAGTCTCTTCCAAGTCCAAAAGGCTACGAGCCTTTGAAACACACACTCCCATGTTAAACTATAACTTGGGAAGGTTATCAAACTGCTAGAAAGTGGATCTTCCCAGAGGAACAAGGATCTCAGGCGACAGAGACAACCTGTGTCCCCACAGATCAGGAGAGGGTGCTGAAGGTGATAGAGCTCACACCTCACACCTGAGCACAGAGACGAAGGCAGGGTCAGTCCACAGAGAATCAACAAGTAAGCGAAAGCTGGGGAGACCTGAGAATGACCGTGGGGTCAGAGAGAAAGAGAAGGCAGTGACCGAGAGTGGATGACACTGCACACCACTGAGAGCAAAGGGCTCAGCCAGGGACCCTCTGTGCCCCTACCGCCTCACACAGACTCCCAAGACGACAGAGGGAAGAAGAGGGGAGGCACCTGATTCAGTTTCCTTTTCAGATCCAGGAAATGGGGAGATTTGAGAGATTCCCAGCTGAACTGAATGGCAGGGTCAGGATTGGGTGAGCCAGAGTCAACTCACGTTCTCCCACAGGGCAGTGGTTCTGAGAGTGGTCCCTGGACCAGGCTGGCCTCAGCATCACCTGGGTTTGCCAGAAATGCTGATCAGCAGCGCCCGCCTCACACACTTCAATATATTTGCTGTTGTCTAATTGCTAAGTCATCTCCAACTCTGCAACCTCACGGGCTGTAGCCCACCAGACTCCTCTGTCCATGGGATTTCCCAGGCAAGAACACTAGAGTGGATAGCCATTTCCTTCTCCAGGGGATCAAACCCACATCTGCATTGGCAGGTGAGGTCTTTACCATCTTTACCATTGGGAAGCCCACATCAGTATACAGACCCAGCCGTCTGTATTCTAATAAACCCTCTGGGTAATGCTGATTCTTGCTCAAGTTTTGAGAACCATTGCCTTGGGGAAAGCTTTTATTCAGTTACCTGAAATTTCCTTCCCATTTTAAGTTGTAGGAGGTGGCATGACACTCGAATGGTCATAACCTTTCGAGACCAGAAGACCTGAGTTCAGACTCTGCTTCTAAGTGTCTGTGTGGCCTTGGGCAAACACATCAACCTCTCTGAACCCTGATTTCCTCAAGCATAAAATATCTGCCTTGCAGGATTAACTGGTTAAGGTTGGAGAGAATGTGCAGAAAGCACTTAGCTGAGTGCCTGGCACATAGTAACTGCTCATCTTCATTATCACTATCATAACCACTCTGACTGTGAAGAGGCCCCTGGATGAGTAAAAAGTGGAGATGCATTAAGGATAATCACCAGGCCACGTGGGGACCATCTGGCTCCATGAGTGTTTAATAAGCTGCTCAGAATGCCCCTTGATGCCACTTGTCGCCTGGCTGCACCTCCATTAAGCCAGGAATGACTTTAAAAAGATAACAATTCCTTTCACATGTGATGACAAACAAGTATCTAATTTGGATATAGCAAACCGAAAGGCCAAGGAGAAAAACCACTCTTGCTGCAATACAACCCAGCCATGTTCCTGCCCCACCCACTTCCCCTTTCCTCTCAGATAAGTCTCTTAACACACAGTAGCACCAGGCAAATATTTGTCGAATAGTGAATGAATGGACTGGCTCAGTTTGATTTCAAAATGCCCTACTGTTGTGCAATAAAAGGAACCATTCGTGGCGGGGCCTTTAGCCTCCTGGGGTGGAGCTAGGGCAGCACTGGCCACAGCAGCCAGGTGGATAGCACAGTGCAGTCCTGGGAAGGCAGACCCTAAGGGGACAGGAAGAGACCGCTCTGGCCAGGTCCGGGAATGGAGGTGGCGTTTTTTAATTTAGCGAAGGCCTTCCGTGAGACGGCTCGTGGTCCTCCACCCCTAACTCTACGCGTCAGTGTCTTGTCCACCCACTAAGCCTTCTGGGGCTTGCCCATGCTGGAAGGTCCTGTGGCCTGTGGCCTCTGCAAGGCAGAGGGAACTGGAATCAGAGCACCAAGACTGGTGAGCCCGTCTGCTTCCCCATGGGTTGGAGGTGGGGAATGTATACCTCATCCTTCTTGTTCTGGCCAAAATGCTATCCATTGGGCCTTTGGCATCTTGTTTCACTCCCCAAACATCGTACAATTTTCATCTATGGCCTGGCTCCCATTCCCCTCTGCTCCATTTATCCTCCCCAACTGCATCCAACATGGATCTTCTCATCACTCCCTGCTCACAGAATAAAGTCCCAGTGTCTTAGCAGGGTATTCATACTTTGCAATTTGTTCCCAACCTGAATGTCCAGCTTTACTGCTCACAGTGAGGCCCCGTCCCCGTCTAACTCCTGCCTGCCAGCGCCCTGCTCTTTCACACCACTGGCTGCTGACTAGAAGGTCTTTCCTCCTGTGGTCCACCTGGAGGATGCAGATACCTCTTTCTGAAACCTGCTCAAATGTAGCTTTCTGTGAAATGGGCCCGCTAGCACCCAAGCATCTTCCTGAATACTTTCCCAAGTTTTCACTCAGCCTAGAAGTCTCCTTTTCCAACCACAAATTTCTAATATTCTTCAGGATGTGGCCCTAGTATTGCTTTAAAATTTTTGTGAAAAATTTTTTTACATAGTTCAAACTTAAAGCAAAGTTGCAAGCATAGGACAAAGAATTCTAACACGTTTATTCACCCGGATTCCCGGGTGAAGGAAAATATTAACATTTTCCTACATTTGCTTTGTTTAACCTTCTTCTAGATCTCTTCCTTGCTGTTTGTATAATTTTTTTTCTGAATAGCTTATGAGTTATTTGCAGACATTATACTCCTCTATTCCTTCAATGTATATGTTTTCTAAAACCAAGGACACTCTCTTACGTAATTAGAGACTAATTATCAAAGTTAGGAAATTAATTTTGATACCAATTATTATCTAATATACAGACCTTATTCAGATTTTACTAATTATCCTTTACAATTATCCTATAAAACCCTTTACAGCAAAGAAAATTCCCAGACCATCATTGCATTTAGTTGCTATGTCCGTTTAGTATTCTTTAATCTATAACACTTCTCTGGTCTTTTTTTTATTTTTTTTTTGTCTTTCCTAACAATGGGCATTTTTGAAGTATCTAGGCCAGGTATTTTGTAAAATGTACCTCATTTCAGGTTTGTCTGATATTTCCTCATGATGATTTATGCTGTACAGTTTTGGCTGGGGTACCCCAAAGGTGATGCTGGGTTCATCTCAGGTTATCATATTGGGAGGTATATGATGTCACTCTGTCCCATTCCTGAGGATGTTAAGGGACTCTCAGCCAAAGGAAATGGCAACCCACTCCAGTGTTCTTGCTTGGAGAATCCCAGGGATGAGGGAGCCTGGTGGGCTGGCGTCTACGGGGTCGCACAGAGTCGAACAAGACTGAAGCAACTCAGCAGCAGCAGCAGCAGCCTTCCTGGGATCTGGTACCTGAGATACAGAGATACAGGGATACAGGGAAGTGAAGGACAAAACCAGCTAATGATCCTCTTCCATGTGCCAGGCTCTGTGGCCACTTCTCACTCAAGCCTCACAGCAACCTTATAATTTAGTGGTGGTTGTGCTCATCTGAACTGTGGTGTTGGAGAAGACTCTTGAGAGTCCCTTGGACTGCAAAAGATCCAACCAGTTCATTCTGAAGATCAACCCTGGGATTTCTTTGGAAGGAATGATGCTGAAGCTGAAGCTCCAGTACTTTGGCCACCTCATGCGAAGAGTTGACTCATTGGAAAAGACTCTGATGTTGGGAGGGATTGGGGGCAGGAGGAGAAGGGGACGACCGAGGATGAGATGGCTGGATGGTATCATTGACTCGATGGCCGTGAGTCTGAGTGAACTCCGGGAGTTGGTGATGGACAGGGAGGCCTGGCATGCTGCGATTCATGGGGTCACAAAGAGTCGGACACGACTGAGCAACTGAACTGAACTGTGCTCATTTTATGGAGAAAGCAATGGCACCCCACTCCAGCACTCTTGCCTGGAAAATCCCATGGGCGGAGGAGCCTGGTAGGCTGCAGTCCATGGGGTCGTGAAGAGTCAGACACGACTGAGCAACTTCACTTTCACGCATAGGAGAAGGAAACGGCACCCTACTCCAGTGTTCTTGCCTGGAGAATCCCAGGGATGGGGGAGCCTGGTGGGCTGCTGTCTATGGGGTCGCACAGAGTCGGACACGACTGAAGTGACTTAGCAGCAGCAGTGCTTATTTTACAGGTGTGCTCAGTGAAGATGAATAATTTGCCTAAGGATACTTGACTGGTGAGTAGCAGATCCAGATTCAAATCCAGGCCTGTCACTTTTCATAGCACTGAGGTACTGGAGACAATGGACAGTCGACAACAATGACTGGATGTTTAAAACAAACAAATCTAACACCAGGACCATTGAAAAACTGAACACCTTCCTACATCAATGAGGATGTTTTTATTCATTTATCCCTTCAACAAATATTTCTGGTGAGTCTGCTGTGTACCAGGCAGTGTTACAGGTCACAGATACAGCAGTGAACAAATAGCACACACCCTAGTGGGACTCTGCAGATACCAGCAAATCCAGCTAAAGTGCTTGAAGAGTAACATGAAGGCTAATAATAGAGCTGATCCAGGGTTGATTAATTTAGCAGCTCAAAGACGTCCTGGCAAGATTTGTGTTCTCTGAAATTCTCTTAGCTTTCCCTTTGGGGATGCAAGATGTTTGCCTTATGTTTGAGCAAGATATCCTCAAAGGAAATAAAGGGGATATTCCTGTCATGGTCTCTTTTTAGATGGGAAAAGAAAGTCTTGCTAGAATTTTCCTAGCCAACTTTCCTTCCACCTCCCTGGCCAGACTATGTCACTAGCCTACACCAATTCACCATATGGCCAGAGTAATGAGCTGCCGCTCCGGGCTCAGGAATTCTAGATTGCACCCCTACCCACCCATACCACCTCCAGGCTCAGCCTTCCCCAAACCACTCTGTTATCAGAAGAGTAAGAAGAGAGTGAACAAAAATTACAGTTTTCCTTAAAGAAGCAAAGAGGACTTTGCTTTAAAGAAGCAAAGAGGATTGGACTTCTCTGGTGGTCCAGTGCTTAAGAGTTTGCTTTCCAAGGCAGGGGGTGTGGGTTTGATCCCTAGTCAGGGAGCTAAGACCCCACGTGACTTGGGTCCAAAAAACCAAAACATGAAACATGACACAGAAGCAATATTGTATTGATAAATTCGATAAAGACTTTAAAAATGGTCCACATAAAGAAAGTCTTAAAGAAAAAAAAGGAAGAGAGGGAAAGGATGTTGAGTGAGCACCTGATAATATTTTCAAATCTCCTATTCCCTAATTTACTTAATATTTATAGACTCTTGGTTATGCAAATATGTTTTTGTCATTGATATTCCCATAGAATCCTCCCTCGTGATCCAGAGGTTATTGATTACAAGATCCCCATGGATATCAAAATCTGAGGATGCTCAAGTCTCTTAAATAAAATGAATTCAGAACTCACAGATAGGGAGGGTCTACTGCATTCATTATATGAAGTTCTACTCCATTTTCCTTACTAAGTCATATAATGTCTCTCTCTTTATCCCTGTATCTCTTGTCTCATTCCAAAATAAGGCAACTTTTTTGTAAAGGTACAGAATCTTAGCCAGGGGAGTTTTAAAAATATTTATTAATAATAACTGTTCTAGGATGTGTACTGACCACGGCACAGGTTGGGGTCCTGGAGAGTCCTGTTGGACCAGGCAGTCACATTTAGTTGCTGGATGGGAGACCCAGGAAGATCATAGTGGAGGGGTCAGGGAGGATCCGGGGGGACACTCAGCCCCTACTATTTCCAATGATATGGAATTACTTATTTCAGTATTTTTTAAAGCTTATTTTTATTGAGGTCTAATTGATCCATTAATATTAGTATCAGGTGTACAATATAATGATTCGATATTTGTATACACTGTGAAATGATCACCATAATAAGCCTCGTTAACATAGGTTCCCTTAGTTACTAGTATTTTGGTTTTTTTTCCTTGTGATGAGAAGTTTTAAGATTTAGTCTCTTGGCAACTTTCAAGAACGCAATATAGTCTTATCAACTACAGTCACCATGCTGAATATCACATCCTGGTGACTTATTTTACAGCTGAAAGCTTGTACCTTTTGGCCCCCTTCCCTCGTTTTTGCTTATTCCCCATCACCACCATGCCCCAACTCCCACCACTGATAACTACCAACTTCTTCTCTGTGTCTATGAGCTTGGGTGTTTTATTGTTTTTTAGATTCTACATACTAGATCGTGTGGTATTTGTCTCTCTCCTTCTCTGATTTCACATAATGTCCTCAAGGTTCCTCTGTGTTGTCCTAAATGCCAAGATTTTGTTATTTGTTATGATTAACATTCTGTTATATATTTGAGATATATACATACACACACACACATATATATGTATATATATCTTATATCTTCTTTATTCATTTACCCATCAATGGATATTTATCTTATTTCCATGAGCTGACTACCATAAGTAATGCAATAAACATGGGGTGCAGATATCAAATTAGTATTTTCATTTTCTTGGGATATATACCCAGAAGTGAAATTGTTGGATCATATGGAAGTTCTATTTTTAATTTTTTGAGGAACCACCATACTCTTTTCCATAGAGGCTGCACCAATTTAATTCCCACCAACAGTGCACATGAGCTACCTTTCTCCACATCCTTGCCAAGACTTATTTTTTGTCTTTCCAATAACAGCCATTCTAGTAGGTATGACGTGATCTCATTGTGATTTTGATTTGCATTTCCCTGATGATGTGGAACGTGGAACATCTTTTTATTGGCCATCCATATGTCTTCTTTGGAAAAATGTCTTTTCAGATAGGCCCATTTAAAAATCAGATTGTTTGCCTTTTTGCCATTAAGCTGTATGAGTTCTTTAAATATTTTGGATACTAACCCTCTATCAGATATGCGATTTGCAAATATTTTCTGCTATTCAGTAGGTTGCTTTTCACTTTGTTGATGGTTTCCTTTGCTGCATAGAAGTATTTTAGTTTTATATCAGTTCAGTTCAGTTCAGTTGCTCAGTCGTGTCCGACTCTTTGCAACCCCATGAATTGCAGCACGCCAGGCCTCCCTGTCCATCACCAACTCCCGGAGTTCACTCAGACTCACATCCATCGAGTCAGTGATGCCATCCAGCCATCTCATCCTCTGTTGTCCCCTTCTCCTCCTGACCCCAATCCCTCCCAGCATCAGAGTCTTTTCCAATGAGTCAACTCTTCACATAAGGTGGCCAAAGTACTGGAGCTTCAGCTTCAGCATCATTCCTTCCAAAGAAATCCCAGGGTTGACCTCCTTCAGAATGGACTGGTTGGATCTCTTTCCAGTCCAAGGGACTCTCAAGAATCTTCTCCAAAAAAAAAAAAAGAATCTTCTCCAACACCACAGTTCAAAAGCATCAATTCTTCGGCACTCAGCCTTCACAGTCCAACTCTCACATCCATACATGACCACAGGAAAAACCATAGCCTTGACTAGACGGACCTTAGTTGGCAAAGTAATGTCTCTGCTTTTGAATATACTATCTAGGTTGGTCATAACTTTTCTTCCAAGGAGTAAGCGTCTTTTAATTTCATGGCTGCAGTCACCATCTGCAGTGATTTTGGAGCCCCCAAAAATAAAGTCTGACACTGTTTTTACTGTTTCCCCATCTATTTCCCATGAAGGATGGGACCAGATGCCATGATCTTTGTTTTCTGAATGCTGAGCTTTAAGTCAAATTTTTCACTCTCCTCTTTCACTTTCATCAAGAGGCTTTTTAGCTACTCTTCAGTCCCACTTATTTATTTTTGCTTTTATTGCTTTTGCTATTTCAGTATCTTAACAACTAGCATGATGGTGCCCTTGTGATGAACTGGACCTCAGCGCCAATCGTCACAATGACCACTCCCACTGTGTGTGTTGTGATTACAGCACGACCCATGGTCCGTGGTCAGGCATTTGGGCTGCTTCCAATTTCAACTACAATATGAAGCTCAGCTCTAAACATCTGCATATGCACCTTTATTTTTTATATTTCACAATACATAAAATATATGTATTTATAAATATATGTCTCATATTTTTGTTTCCTTGGAACCCATTTCTCAAAGTGGTGTTTCAAGGTCAAAATGGTACGATCAGTTTGGTCATTTGACTTAGTGATTTAAAAAGCACTTAAGCTGGCAGAAATTACATTGTAGATTTGTTCACAAAACTTCAAAAAATGAAAGCCAGTTTGTTGGTTACTCCTTACAACTATAACTGGTGGAAATTAATAATCATTAGAAGGCAATGGCATCCCACTCTTGCCTGGAAAATCCCATGGATGGAGGAGCCTGGTGGGCTGCGGTCCAAGGGGTCGCGAAGAGTTGGACACAACTGAACGACTTCCCTTTCACTTTTCACTTTCATGCATTGGAGAAGGAAATGGCAATCCACCCCAGTGTTCTTGCCTAGAGAATCCCAAGGATGGGGGAGCCTGGTGGGCTGCTGTCTATGGAGTCACACAGAGTCGGACACGACTGAAGTGACTTAGCAGCAGCAACAGACATCATCATCCCCTTGGATCACTGCCTTGTCATGGTGAAGGGGCTTGTGTAACTCAGTAAAGTGATAAGCCACATGTAGGGCCATCCAAGATGGGCGGGGCACAGCGGGGAGTTCTGACAAAACATGATCTGCTGGAGGGTGGAATGCCAAACCACTTAGTATACTTTACATGAGAACCTCATGAATTGTATAAAAGGACAAAAAGATATGACATCGAAAGATGAGTCCTTCGGGTTGGAAGGTGTCTAGTATGCTACTGGGGAAGAGTGGAGGAGAACTAATAATAGAGCCAGAAAGAATGAAGTGGCTGGGCCAAAGCAGAAATGATGCTCAGTTGTGGACATGTCTGGTGATGAAAATTCCATGTTGCAAAGAACAGTACTGTGTAGGAACCTCGAATATTAGGTCCATGCATCAAGGTAAATTGGATGTGGTCAACCAGGAGATGGCAAGAATAAATATTGATATCTTTGGAATCAGTGAACTAAAATGGATGGGAATGGATGAATTTAATCGAGATGACCATTATATCTACTACTGTGGGCAAGAACTCCATAGAAGAAATGGAGTAGCCCTCATAATCAACAAAAGAGCGGTATACAGTCAGCAAAAACAAGACCTGGAGCTGACTGTGGCTCAGATCATCAGCTTCTTATAGCAAAATTCAGGCTTAAACTAAAGAAAGCGGGGCAAACCACTAGGCCAGGCAGGAAAGAATTAAATCAAATCCCCTATGAATATGCAGTGGAGGTAACAAATAGATTCACGGGATTAGATCTAGTTAGCAGTGTGCCTGAAGAACTATGGATGGAGGTCCGTCATATTGTACAGGAGGTAGTGAACAAAACCATTCCAGAGAAAGGAAATGCAAGAAGGCAAAGTGATTATCTGAGGAGGCTTTACAAAGAGCTGAAGAAAGAAGAGAAGTGAAAAGCAAGGGAGAAAGGGAAAGGTACACTCAACTAAATGCAGAGTTCCAGAGAATAGCACAGAGAAACAAGAAGGCCTTCTTCAGTGAACAGTGTATAAAACTAGAAGAAAACAACAGAAAGGGAAAGACTAGAGATCTCTTCAGGAAAACTGGAAATATCAAGGGAATATTTTACCCAAAGATGGGCACAAGAAAGGACAGAAACAGTAGAGATCTAGTAGACGCTAAAGAGATCAAGATGAGACGGAAGAATACACAGAAGAATTGAAAAAAAAAATCTTTATGAACTGGATTACTACCGTGGTGTGGTCAGTCAGCCAGAGCCAGACATTCTGGATTGTGAAGTCAGGTGGGCCTTAGGAAGCACTGCTGTTAATAAAACTAGTAGATGCGAAAGAATTCCAGTAGAACTACTCAGAACCCTGAAGGATGATGCTATCCAGGTTTTGCATTCAATATGTCAGCAAATCTGGAAGATCCAGCAGTGGTCACAGGACTGGAAAAGGTCAATCCTCATTCCATTTCCCAAGAAGGGTAGTACTATGCAGTGTGCTAACCATCAGACAATTGCACTCATCTCCCATGCTAGTAAGGTCATGCTTAAAATCTTGCTAAAGTTAGGCTTCAGCACTAACAACTGAAGCTAGGCTTCAGCAAACCAACAACTTCCAGATGTCCAAGCTGGGTTTAGAAAAGGAAGAGGAACCAGAGATCAAATTGCCAACATTCACTGGATCATAGAGAAAACTGGGGAATTCCAGAAAAACATCTATTGCTGTTTAATTGTGGAGAAGGCAATGGCACTCCACTCCAGTACTCCTGCCTGGAAAATCCCATGGATAGAGGAGCCTGGTGGGCTGTAGTCCATGGGGTTGCTAAGAGTCAGACACGACTGAGCGACTTCACTTTCACTTTTCACTTTCATGCACTGGAGAAGGAAATGGCAACCCACTCCAGTGTTCTTGCCTGGAGAATCCCAGGGACAAGGGAGCCTGGTGGGCTGCCGTCTATGGGGTTGCACAGAGTCGGATACGACTGAAGCAACTTAGCAGCAGCAGCTCTTTCGTTGACTACCCTAAAGCCTTTGTGTGGGTCATAACAAACTGTGGAAAGTTCTTTAAGAGATGGGAATACCAGACCATCTCACCTGTCTTCTAAGAAACCAGTATACAGGTCAAGAAGCAACAGTTAGAAGAGGCAGAGGAATGCCCAGCAGGTAAAGGAACAGGACAAATGCCCACCAAACCAAGCAAAAGAGGAAGAGATAGGGACAAGCTTCAATATACAGGCAGCTCAAGTTACTCCAAAACCATAGACGTCTCCTAATTTATTACTGGACACTTCACTGCACTCCAGAGGGAAGAAATCCAGCCGTACACAACAGAACTCTGACAAAAGCTTCCCTAACCAAGAAACTTTGACAAGCCACTGATACAACTCCACCCACAGCAAGGGAACTCCATAATTTAGAGAATTCCACAAATTCCCAGAATACAGAAAGGCCACACCAGACAGCAATAAAACCAAGATGAAGAGACAGAGGAATACCCAGCAGGTAAAGGAACAGGATAAATGCCCAACAAACCAAACAAAAGAGGAAGAGATAGGGAATCTACCTGAGAAAGAATTCCGAATAATGATAGTGAAACTGATCCAAAATCTTGAAATCAAAATTGAAGCACAAATAAATAGCCTGGAGACAAGGATTGAGAAGATGCAAGAAAGGTTTAATAAGGACCTAGAAGAAATAAAAAAACAGTCAATATATAATGAATAATGCAATAAATGAGATCAGAAACACTCTGGAGGCAACAAATAGTAGAATATCAGAGGCAGAAGATAGGATTAGTGAAATAGAAAATAGAATGGTAGAAAAGAAAGGTTTAATAAGGACCTAGAAGAAATAAAAAAGAGTCAATATATAATGAATAATGCAATAAATGAGATCAGAAATACTCTGGAGGCTACAAATAGTAGAATATCAGAGGCAGAAGATAGGATTAGTGAAATAGAAAATAGAATGGTAGAAATAAATGAATCAGAAAGGAAAAAAGAAAAATGAATTAAAAGAAATAAAGACAATCTCAGAGACCTCTAGGACAATACGAAACGCTCCAACATTCGAATTATAGGAGTCCCAGAAGAAGAAGACCAAAAGAAAGACCATGAAAAAATACTTGAAGAGATAATAGTTGAAAACTTCCCTAAAATGGGGAAGGAAATAATCATCCAAATCCAAGAAACCCAGAGGGTTCCAAACAGGATAAACCCAAGGCAAAACACCTCAAGACACATATTAATCAAATTAACAAACATCAAATACAAAGAACAAATATTAAAAGCAGAAAGGGAAAAACAACAAATGACACACAAGGGGATTCCCATAAGAATAACTGCAGATCTTTCAATAGAAACTCTTCAGGCCAGGAGGGAATGGCAAGACAATTAATTGACAAACTTGAACTTTCGTCTTGCCTTCAAAAAAGAACTTCCACACATTGCTTGGATTATTTACTGCCCTTTCTTTGTCCAAGAACTATGTTTATACTACTGAAACTTTAGGGAAAGAATTAAAGAAAGAACAAAGAACACTATGCAAAGGGTTTACTAATAAGAACTTTAAATATATTCCTGTTGATTGGGACAAATGTCAGGCCAAATTAGGAAAATTAATGTTTATGGCTAACCATACAATTGCCTATTGGGGACCCCATGGTATGTGATTATCTAACTGCTCAGATGATATTAACAGCCTGTGTGTGACTATGTTACTCAAGTAGCATAGAAGCATTACCATGACAGAGGACCTCTTGGATGGCTTGATGGTAGAATGGCTCCCCCTCATCCTCGAATCGTCCTTGATAAACAGATTGGGCCTGAGCAATGGGACATCTGGAAACTTGCTGCAAGCATTGAGGAACTTGGGACTTGGACTGGACATTTCACAGGGACCAGTCGTAGCCATAGCAATTATTTCTTTCACTATAATCAATCATATTTTATACAAACCTGTGTTCCACTTCCTTTTGTTATGGGAAAATTTACAGTTCAATAAGACTTTCATTCTGTAACTTGCGTAAATTGTAAATTATATACTTGTCTTAATTCCTCTGTTTCCTTGAGAAATGACTCCCTTTTGATTCTTCGATCTCAACATAATCTGTGGTTACCAGTGAATCTCCAGCAGCTCTTTGGAAGAAGGTCCCATGGCTGGACTTGCTTCCCGGTTACTTACTAAATTGCTCCAGCAATCTAAACGATTCATTGGATGGCTAATTTTTGACATTTTGGGATTAATGGCTATTTGCACTACTGCTGCTGTCACTGAGGTTGCTTTACAAACCTCAATTCAAACACATAATTTCATTCAAAATTGGACTAAAGGTGCCCATACTATGTGGGCCACTCAGGCGCAGATAGATGAGGATATTCAAGAGGAAATACAGGAACTAAAAACAGCCATCAAATTGGTTGGAGATCAATTAACAGATGTACAAAAACAGGTGATGCTAAAATGTGATTGGAATTCTACTCCATTTTGAGTTACTCCTGTTATTTCAATAATAGTGCCTACAACTGGGAACAAATAAAATTTAATTTACAAAACATACATGATAATGCCTCTCTGAATGTACAATTATTACAAAAAGAAATATTTGAAACCTTTTCTAATAATGTGCCCTCTTCCACTAATTTGGAAACTTTAGCTGAGCAACTAGCTGATCAATTATCTGGACTAGACCCACGCAGATGGTTTCAAAGCATTACTCACAGCATCGGGTCTGGAACTGTAATTTTGGTGATTGCCTTGACAGTTATATTTGTCATCTACTGTTGCGTTCATGCAGATTGTTAAAACTAAACAGACTCTAATGGTCAGAACTCTTTTTACAAATATTATAAATAAATAAGGGAGAATTATCAGGGAGTGTTTAACAGGACGATTCCTACGTGCTGTTTCTCACAACTCCTTTGTTTCTTTTTAAACAGAACAGCACACTGCTCCCAGGAACTGTCATTGTGTAAGACAGGTTTGAATCTCCTTTAGTAAACATTCTCTTTACGACAAAATTGCTTAGTCTTGATCCCCTTTCTTGAGATATGAATTGTCTCCTGACCTTGTGACCATTATTAATCCCTTGTTCCCTTGGTAACAGTTGCTGTACGTTTGGTTTTCTGATCTTTATCATAGTTGAAAGAAACTTCTTGTACCCTAGCCTATATATACTCACAGAAAAATTATTAAAGCACCTTTGCTCCATCAGAGCTTAGGTCCTTGTGTTATTTTTGTTTCTCTCTCTCTCTCTCTCCCCAGCTAATTCTCTATTCTCTTTACGACAAAATTGCTTAGTCTTGATCCCCTTTCTTGAGATATGAATTGTCTCCTGACCTTGTGACCATTATTAATCCCTTGTTCCCTTGGTAACAGTTGCTGTACGTTTGGTTTTCTGATCTTTATCATAGTTGAAAGAAACTTCTTGTACCCTAGCCTATATATACTCACAGAAAAATTATTAAAGCACCTTTGCTCCATCAGAGCTTAGGTCCTTGTGTTATTTTTGTTTCTCTCTCTCTCTCTCTCCCCAGCTAATTCTCTGGAACGTAGAAACCTGTCATGTTCACTCTCCTGCCCAAGCTTCTAAGACCGTCTCGAGAAGGCACCCTGTGCCTTCACCCCCTCAAGAGTGTCCCCGGTGCCTTCTTGAGCAATGCAAACCCTGTGTCAAGGGCTTTATTGGTTCTCTGCATAAACCGGGGAATATCAGCCTCTTTCTCTCTTTCACTTTCTTATCATCAACTCCAGACCACCAGGTTCTGGTCTGTTAAAGGATCTCAACAAGAGACTTTGGAATATTTTCCGAACACAACCCACTGTCCACTTCAGAAATTAATTTACTATTTATATTCATGAGATTGCCTTTCCCTTAGTTTCTAATCACAATGATAAATATTTATATATTTCTCCAAATTTAATAAGCATATAGATTATAAATAATTGTTAAATGGTATCTAAGTACAATTTAAAAAAATCAAACGAATCTCTATGTACATATAAAACTTATACCACATACATGAACAGTTAGGATTTATCATTTTCTGTAGTAAGCATATACATTTTAGAGAATCACAGTACTTTGTACAAACAGCTATGACTGGGACTTCCCTCATGGTCCAGTGATTAAGAATTCACCTTCCAGTGTAGGGGATGCAGGTTCTGTCACTGGCTGGGGATCTAAGGAATTAAGACTCCACATGCTGTGGGGCAATGAAGCCCAGGCATCACAACTGGAGAAGTCTGAATACCGCAACAAAGACCCAGCATAGCCTAAATAAATAAGCAAATATTTTTTTTTTTAATAGATACTTCAAATACCTGTGGGGGTCTTGACATGGAATCCAGTTCACCTGAGGATCTGGGATATTCTCCAGGTAAGGGAAAATGGTTTCCCTGGTAAATTTCCATCCATAAAGTGCATCTTCTGGGGTCACAATGATCTGAGCACCCTGCTCAAAACAAGTTAAATCAAAATTATTTCGCTATGTGTGTAGACAGTTCAACACTCCAGTCTTCATCAGCTCTCATGCCTGTCTTATGAATTATGATTAGCAGAAATAAAAGAATACCTGCTCAGCTGCCTGCTTAATTGCCTTCTCCAGGATATCTATGTTCTCGTTCATGAGGAACAAAGCCTCACCCGGAGAAACAGGTGTTTTTGTGTCATTTGGCAGTATGACAGCATGTTCATACACTGCAGCTTTAAAAGTATCCAGAGCGCTGACATGTAGAATTATTAGGGCAAAACCTGCCACGGAGGTTTGTAAAGAGGAAGTGATCATGACCAAGGTATCCTAAGTTCTGCAAGTGAAAGTAACATTCATGTAGTATTTATAGAGGAAGGAACATTTATGTAACATGTGACTGCCAGCTCTTATTTTATAATCTCATGAATATTATGTCTCATCATTTTGAGGAAAACAATTTCAGTTCCATGAATACAATCAAAAGTATTACAAGGACTGTACAACATGTACTATTGATAAAGTGTAATGACAAATTTCAAAAGAAGAATTCAAATATAACACAATTGTACCCTTTTATTAATAGAAAGAAAATAGTTAACTAAATTAACTCTTATGTGAAAAAAATGATACAATAAATTTCAGTTTTAAAAATTACAAAAACCAGATAATAATTTCTTTCTGTTATGTTGAAGGATCTACATTGTATTTATTTTTAGAAGATGAAAAAAGCTTTTAAAATATTTACTACTAGGAGAATGCAGTACAGGGTGATATTGGGGGCAAAATTCACCCAGATAAACATTCTGACTTACTTATTAAAGACTCTGAATGTGCACTCCATAAAAACAAGATTTTGTGTCTGGTTTGCTCATTGTTGCAACCTTAGTGCCCAAAGCACTGATCCTCCAGGAGCTGGTCCCTGGTGTTTGGCCAGAGAGAAATCAAGAACCTCTCCTTAGGGAGCCTCTGTCCTTAGGGAGCTAAGCCTCCTTCCTCCCCTACTCATTTCCTTGCTTCCTTTCTCTCTTTGGAAATAGATGCAAGAGAAGGGGAAGTATCTCACTTGGGCTAGTGATTACAAAGATCATCTCTGTTGTAAACTCAGATAAGATGGAATTTTCATTTTTTTTAGGGGCAAATGACCACAAAAATGAGCTTTAAAACACACATACATATACATTATGTGACCACTTATAACCTCCTGAAAGAAGTGCAAGTGTTAGTCGCTCAGTCATATCCGACTCTTTGCGACCCCATGGACTGTAGCCCACCAGGCTCCTCTGTCCATGGGATTCTCCAGGCAAGAATACTGGAGTGGGTTCCCATTTCCTTCTCCAGGGGTCTTCCTGACCCAGAGATTGAATCCAGGTCTCCTGCATTGCAGGCAGAGTCTTTACCATCTGAGCCACCAGGGAATCTGGTCCTTCCTGGGACGTCCGTATCCTCCCTTCTCCAGTCCGATTCTATCACACAAGTATTTAGTGCATTTTGTATATTTGTCTGTTGATTTTCTTTTTTAATCTGAATCTTTCTTTCAAATACTTTTAAACAGCATAAAAGAGTAGAAACAAATTAATAAAATTCTTAATATAGGTGAGGTCTAAAGGTTATAAACCAGATCTGCCCAAATGTTCTGCATTGAATAGAAATGTTTAGAAAAGAAATAACTTATTACTTATATAGAATAGAAAACTGAAAATAATTTTTTAGAAAAATGTTCAAGTCTTTTAGTGGATAATGTGAAGAAATTTTTTATCATCTATTTTCATACAGTAAATCATGAGTGCCTTTAGAGTCTAGAGAGCGTGTAACACAAACAACACTTTATAGGACAGGAATTGGAGGCATAGAGAGACAGTGATTTAAAACAGGGTGTAGAACTTCTCACTCTTTATTCCAGAATCTTTTCCTGATACCTAAGACATCATGCATGCATCCGTATTCTAATTTAATGTCTGTATCCAGGTGTCTGAACATTCAGTTGCATCTTTTAAGGAGTCCTATTCAAAATGACCATCTTAGGAAGATCACAGGTAAATCTAAATATTGAACAAATACTTGATGTAGCTGTTGGAAATAGCATGTACAGTCATTGATGGTATTTCCTCATAGGTAGCAAGGATGGCGTATCAAAAATAAGGAAGCAAAACAGAAAAACCAGGCCCTTCTTTTAAAATTGTTTTCTCTTGATACTATCTACCAAAAAAAAAAAAAAAAATGTAGTTGAGGCCCTTAAGCTCTTGCATTTCTACCTGTATAATTTCGGTCCTGATCTACTTCCTTGTCATTTAATCTCACCAATTGGTAATACTTCATTATCTTTTTTGCTTAGTAGTATTTAGGTAAGCTGGTGAAAATACACAAACAATCTTTATTTTTGGAGAGTAGGAACAGAAACAGTCTTATCTGTCTTTTGAATCTCAGTGTCTTCAAATTTCCTGGATGTTTTTCTCTCTTTGTCATTTTACACAAGAGATATAGTGTTTTGTTTATCAGAGGTGCTGGAGAGCAAAAGGGGAAATGGTTCTGATGCAAAGTCAAGGTGATGAAGTTCCCTTTTTTCTCTGTAGCATTTCAAAACTGTCTCATAAAAATTGAGAATTTGAATCACAAAATATTGGAAGAGTCAAAAACTAGCAAATGAAACAGCAATTTAAATATGGAAAGATCTATAATATATAAGAAAAAGAGAATGAGTTTTACAAACACTTGCCGTAGAGTAGCTGATACACTTTTAAATCTTCACCAAATTCAGGACCGAGAACTTTAAGAGTTTACATTTTCATATTCATAAATGTGATTGCTTAAGTAAGGCTGAATTAACTTCTTTAGCTTAACTCAGCTATAAAATAACGTTACCTGGCCACAGGGAACATTGATTAATTATAATTTATTGCTAATAAGATCTATTCCCTAATTTACCAGTTTGTGATTAATGGAATTCATTACAAGGGTGAAAAGTTCCAATCAATTCAAAGTTTTGAATGAAGAGTCACTATAAAAACTAGACAAGAGCTCAAATACTTGTTTCTAACTGGGATCTGATCATCTCAAAATAGTACCCAATTGAGCTTGGTTTTCTGGCTCTAATAAGTAAGAAGAGTAGAAACGTAGCTTCTTTTCTTTTTTCCTTTTTCTCATTTTTGACAGTATGACACAGTTTATGAGATCTTAGTTCCCCAACCAGAGACTGAACCCAGCCTCACTGCAGTGAAAGTACCAATTCTTAACCACTTGACCACCAGTGAATTCCCTAGAAATGTAGTTTCTGCTTTGTATTCCACTTCTCTGAACTGCTATTTCTCACCTAAAAGTTCAGGTAATCATACATGCTCTATCATTTTCACAGAGTTGTCCTGAGAGTCAAAGACACATGAAAGTCCTCTGCAAGACTGATGGAATGACAGTAATTAACAAAAAGGGGAGACAATTTATGTTAGGGCCACAGAACCACGATTATTCAGGCACTGTGCTGAGGATGAAGTTAGGAACACAGCACCTGGGCACCAACTCCTGGAGCATGTACAGCTGGACCTGGCAGACACACCCCATGGGGCAGTGAGAGCACAAAAAGAATACCAAGGCCCAGAAAGGCAAGAAGTAGCTCCTGGCTCTGACTCAAGCCTCAGCACTTCCTGGTTTCCACAGCTGAAATAACATTAACAAAGACTTGGAAATAGCATGTACAGTCATCGATGGTATTTCCTCATAGGTAGCAAGGATAGCATCAAAAGTAAGTAAACAAAACAGAAAAACCAGGCCCTTCTTTTAAAATTGCTTTCTTTTGATACTATGTACCAAAAAAAAAAAAAAAAATACTGTACCCCCAAAAAAGTGCTTAATGGTAAAGGACAATGTTTTGTCCTCATTGAGGTTGTGCTTTGGTCTTCAGCATGCCTGTCTGACTCAGTCTCTGAGAAAGAAAATGCTGCTTGAGCCAAATCAGCCTGAACTTGAGCAGAACCAGCCTGAATTTTAACCATGTTTTGGAGTCATGTCCCACTCAAATTAGGTGCTCCTCCAGCTCTGCACTTGAAAGGGTGTTCAACTCTTCAGACAGTTCAAGCAACTCAAACCAAGAGAGAATCTTAGGGAGTAAGGATTCCAGCCTGGTTCTCCTAGAATGGATGGAAGGGTTGGGCACAGGAAGTTGCTAATTGCCTCCTGTTTTTCACCTCTGGCAATAGCTATTTCACATGGTTCAAACTACCTTTCTGTTTTCTTGCTCTCAGAAGTTTAGGACCGTGGTATAACAAGCTATAGAAGTCTATTTGATCTGGCTTCTATCAGTATGCTCCCACACTGTCCTCAAAAGAAAAAGAGTAACAAGCTCTATTCTTAATGATTTCACTTGCAAATCCTTTATTTTGTTCTAATCCAACTCTGCCAGAAGTTCATTGACTTCACCAACAGGAACTTCTGAAATGTCTCTTAGTTGGTGCTATAGACTAAATATTTGTGTTCCCCCCCACAAACAGATTCACAAATTCATATGTTGAAATCTAAACCTCAGTGTGATTGTATTAGGAGTTGAAACCCTTGAGAGGTGATTAGACCATGAGGGTAAAGTCTCATAAATGTGATCCCTGCCTTTATAATGGAAACCCCAGAAAGCCACTTAGCCTCTTCTACCACATGAGGACACAGTGAGACGAACTATGAACTATAAACTATGAACTATCTATGAACCGGGAAGTGGGTCCTACCAGACCGGAATCTGCCAGCACCTTGTTCTTGAAGTTAGCCTTCAGAACAATGAGAAAGAAATTTCTGTTGTTTTAAACTACCCAGTTGATGGTCTTCTCTTGTAGCAGCCTGAACTAAGACAGTTGGATTCAATGCTTTGGGTAAGGTCAGGATGACTGCCACAAATGACATGAATCCATAGGACCTAAATCAAAGTCACTTGTTTATTTAGTTAGGCAGATGTAGAAGCCTGGATTTGAAAGGGTTGTTGTTTAGTTGCTAAGTTATGTCTGACTCTTTGCAACCCCACGGACTGCAGTATGCCAAGCTCAAACTCAGTCCAGTGAGTTGGTGATGCCATCCAACCACCTCATTCTCTGTCATTCTCTTCTCCTGTTGCCCTCAATCTTCCCAGCACCAGGGTCTTTTCCAATGAGTTGGTTCTTTGCATTGGGTGGCCAGGGTATTGGAGCTTCAGCTTCAGCATCAGCCCTTCCAATAAATATTCAGGATTGAGTTCCTTTAGGATTGACTGGTTTGATCTCCTTGATGTCCAAGGGACTCTAAAGAGTCTTCAGCACTATAATTCAAAAGCATCAGTTCATCCATTTTTTATGGTTAAACTCTCACATATGTACATGAAAAACCATAACTACTGGAAAAACCATAGCTTGGACTATACAGATTTTGGTCAGCAAGGTGATGTATCTGCTTTTTAATATGCTATCTAGGTTTGTGATGTCTAGCTTTTCTTCCAAGGAGCAAGCGTCTTTTAATTTCATGGCTGCAGTCACCATCTGCAATGATTTTGGAGCCCAGGAAAATAAAATCTGTCACTGTTTCCACTTTTATCCTTCTATTTGTCATGAAGTGATGGGACCAGATGCTATGATCTTCGTTTTCTGATGTTGAGTTTTAAGCAGCTTTTCACGCTCCACTTTCACCCTCATCAAGAGACTCTATAGTTCCTCTTCACTTTCTGCCATTAGAGTGGTATCATTTACATATCTGAGGTTGTTGATATTTCCCCTGGCAATCTTCACTTCAGCTTGTGATTCATCCAGCCCAGCCTGTCACATGATGTACTCTGCACATAAGTTAAATAAGCAGGCTGACAATACACAGCCTTTTGTATTCCTTACCCAATTTTGACCAGTCCACTGTTCCATGTCTGGTTTTAACTGTTGTTTCTTGGAATGCATACAAGTTTCTTAGGAGATTGTCACGGTGGTCTGGTATTCCCATCTCTTGAAGAATTTTCCACAATTTGTGATCCACACAGTCATGGCAACCCACTCCAGGATTCTTGCCTGAGAATCCCACAGACAGAGGAGACTGGTGGGCTACAGTTCATAGGGTCGCAAAGAGTCACACACAACTGAAGCAAATGAACACACACACACACAATCAAAGGCTTTAGCATAGTCAATGAAGCAGAAGTAGATTTTCTTCTGGAATTCCCTTGCTTTTTCTATGACCCAACAGATGTTGACAATTTGATCTCTGGATCCTCTGCCTTTCTAAATCCATCTTGTAAATCTGGAAGTTCTCGGTTCATGTATTGTGTTGATGGATTTTGAGAACTACCTTACTGGCATGTGAAATGAGTGCAATTGTATGCTAATTTGAATATTCTTTGTCATTGCCTTTCTTTAGGATTGGAATGCAAACTGACCTTTTGCAGATCTGTAGCCACTGCTGAGTTTTCCAACTTTGCTGGCATATTGGGTGCAACATTTTAATAGCATCATCTTTTAGGAATTGAAATAGCTTAGCTGGAATCCCATCACCTCCACTAGCTTTGTTCATGGTAATGCTTTCTAAGGCCCACTTAAGTTCACACCCCAAGATGAGTGAGTGACCATGCCATTGTAGCTATCTGGGTCATTAAGACCTTTTTTTGTATTTGAAAGGGTACATAGGATATAATATAAAACTGAAATCTCAGGTACTTATGTGGGAGAAAAAAGATGAAAAGATAAGTTAAAAATAGAAAAGCATCAAGCAGTGGTACATTTACTGTTTTGTTGAGCAATATGAAGGCACCACAATAATGTACCAATAATTTACCTTGTTCTTCATGGGCAAGGATGTGAAAAAGCATGTTTGTTGCCTGAGGTAGCTACTTACAAGTTTGGTCTACGTGAAATCCTCCACCCACCCCTGGCTGGATCCCATCTGCTTTCTTCTTTCCATGGCCTGTAGCTCCTTCAGTCACCTCTGAGTTTCTGTTTTGGTTTACTTTCTGTCTAGAGAGCAGGTGACCAGGGGAGGCTGACACCTTAGGCACCAGGAAAAGGAGTATGTATATTATTCTAGTGTGCCAACTCTGATTACTGGGTTTTTCTTTCAAGCAGTCAGAGAGGCCAGATGGAACTACAGGGTTGGCCAAAAAGTTCATTTTTTTTCCATAAGATGTTACTGAAAACCCAAATGAATTTTTTGGTCACCTCAATACATAATTTCTATTGAACAATGACAAAATAGCCAGGAGAAGTAATAGAACAATAGAAGCTGGGCACTTCCTAGCTTTCAAGGCCTAACTAAAGTTGACTCTTACATTTATTCCATATTGTTTCTCTCTAGCATATTTTTCTTCTATTGTAAAACATATCCACTCTTGGACTTCTCTCCAGGTAGAGATAACTAAATTCTGCATGGTCTTGCATCTAATTACTATTTGCTTACATGACATGAATTTTTTCCCACTGTATTGATGAGTGTCATGATCATATTGGATAATAGTTAAAGTATGGACCCTGAAGACAGAATTCCTGGGTTTGAACCACTCCCTGTGTGTACGGCCATGAGCCAGTTACACATCCTCCCTTACATTTCTCTCAGCTGGAAAGTGTTGATAAGTAGGGTGAATAGCTTTTGCTGTTATTATTATCTCACACCCAAAAGGTGGAGGCCCTTTGGTGAGGGTAATGCTCAGTACAGCTTTGAACAGGTCTTTAAATCTCCCAGGTCAGATGCCTACCTGTTCTTGGCCACTGATTTGCTAAAAGAATGTCAATTAGTTCACTTCTCTGTTTTCTCATTTCCACAAAATCGTTCATGTTTCCTGTCTTCTACCGTCAGCCTGACCTAAATGGCTTCTCTTGGAATTATTAACTTAAAGTCCATTTCTAGGAGCTCATCTGGATGGTTTTTCCTCTAGTAGTCCCACAGATTTGCTCTCTGATCAACAACTCTCTATTTCATACATCACTGTATTATTTTATTTTATCTTATTTAAACCTATTTATTTAAACATACACACACAAAAAACTTACTGAGAAACTGGGTTAGTCATACGTTACTGTTGGGAAGATTATGAAATGGTATAACTGCTCTGGAAAACCACTTGGAGGTTGCTTTAAAAACTAGGCACAGCCCCACCCCTCCTGAGTGACAGTCATACATGGAAGGAGGGCAGGGTCACAGTACCTCCCACAGCCTCTTGTTCCCTGCTCTAAAAGAGGTCAGGCAAATGTTTGTGGAGAATTTAGAGGTCTCAGTGAGGGAGGAATTTCCTTATGAGCAGCATCTTCCATTTCTTGTAAGCTGGGCCATTCACCAAAGTGACTATATTCAAAGACAGAGAAGAAAAGCTGAAGTCTGTGTTTGTCTGCTTTGACCTACCCAGAATCCAAATCTTAGGCTTTGCTAAGTGAAATTTGTTTATATGGAAGATCAATTAATATGTTGAGTCTGTTTGGGAGGTCTTGCTCCTCTGAGTCCTGAGAACAAATCAAGATAAATTCATCAGGTACAGGAATGAAAAAGTGTGAGGAGATCTTTCTTTCTTGTGCAGTTATTTTTTTCCAATTAACAATGTGTTTGACCTCAAGTATATTTTTTCTTTCAGAGAGTTTGCAGTGGCATGCATGTAATTAAATCTTGCAACTTCCTTACTACCAGATGGCAGTGGTATGTAATGCACATCCTTGTCCTCATACTATTCGTGTTCCAGATCTGCAGGTTGGCCCAGCTCTTAGGAATGGACACACCGACAACCAGGTAATGCTGATGGTCATCAGATACATAAATAAAAAAGGCAACAGCAAACCAGCAATAGCAATAGAAAACAACAGAGGAAATGAATATAACCATTCATTTCACTTACATTCTGAAAAGGTTTGAATGAAAAGTATTAATAGGATGTTTGCAAAAATTTAGTAAACAGAAATCTCAGTTAAATAGAGTTGAGAGATCAGAGGGGAAGCTCTCATACCTTGTAAGGACAACAGAGCCCAATGGGGAAAAGCAAAATTCATCTTCTTTTCTGGCAAGGACTCTGTCAATGAAATCCCAAGGCCTGTTTGTTTACCAGAGCCTTTCCAACTTCCTTTTTCCCTTTATAAAAGTGTTCTCCTTCCCTTGCTGTGTGGGGACTTGTGCATGGCTCACCATGGCTACGAACCCTGAATTGCAGTTCTCTGTTGATTCCAAATAAACCCATCTTTGTTGAAGAAATATCTGGCCATCTATTTGTTTCAGGTCAATGCGTTCAAACAAAATATTTACCTACACTGGCTTTAATTCTCTTAAAAGGAAAAAAAAGCTCCTTTCAAATTCTGATTTGAAACTGATTTCATGCCAACAAGAAACGGAAATCAGCCAACAACTGATTTCATGGCTGTAATTTTTGAAACATATAACAATGTGACTTAACTGATTTGGTATTCAAACTTATCTTGAATGACAAAAGCTTAAAAATGATAATAATGTACTGCTTTTTGTATTTGTTGTGCTACTGTTGACCAGGATCAGTAAGAAATACATTCCAGATTATTTTGGTACTGCTGATGCAATTGCACTAAAGTATAAACCACAAGCTATTACTGAACATCATGTTCCTTAGATTGTCACCTATAAATAAACTGGGATTCAAAGTGGATCTGTCAATTTCCTGAAAGAAAGGTCAACTTAAGAAAATGCACAACATGGAAGTTGCCAGTTAAGTTTTATTTTGGGCAAAATGAGGACTGTAGCCTGGGAGACTGCATTCAGATAGCTCTGAGAAACTGCTTCAAAGAGAGAGATGGAGGAAGGTCAGTATATATATGATTTTGGTGAAGGGGGAAATACATGCAATCAGGCACATATTTTTCCAGGTTTCTGCTAGTCAGGAGGAACAGTTTCCACCATGAAGGATTTTAGTGCTTTTCTAGATATGAGGAGATACAAGAGTTGGCCTCATATAATAGGCTTCTAAAAATGTCTAACGATGTGAAGACCTGTCCTGCCAGCTTTTTCCCCCCTGAGCACAGAGTGCTTCACTTTTGCTCTCCACACTGAACTCCTTTCAGAGGGTGTTGGAACTCAGTAGAGGTGGCAGCAAATAATTTAATCTTCATAGAGATAGAGGGTAAGAGCCCATGGCAAGTGCTAATTTGTAGTTGACAGAAAATAGTGCAAATATTTTAAGAGTTGCAAGTTGTTCTTAATGGAAAACTGAATATGTGAAGTTTTGTTTCATTTGTTAATACTTTAGATAACATTTTACTTTTCTAAGTATGCTGTATCAGAGTCTTACTCTCCTACCTGTTTATTTCATAAATTGAAGACATATGATACTGATACCAAAGGGAAAAAACCCATCATAACTAGTCTTTAGATCATTCCCTTTTGCAGTGATTGTATGTAAATAAAAGATACCAACTCTTTACTGCTCACTTACTAATTGTATTTAATGAAAATCAGTTGGCAGTTCAGTATTTGTTACCTACGTCTCTTGCCAGCTAGATATGAGAAGGTATATTTAACATATTTAAATCCGGATAACTTAATAAGCAAGTAAATAGAATATTTCATTGATGTATAATGTTTAATATTTATTGTCCAAATCTAATTTCCTATGTAAAATATATGGGTTATATGGGGGGGAAACTAATCATGCAATGACATTACAACTCAACAGCTGTGTTTCTAGGCATTTATCCCAGAGAAGACATTTTCACACAAAAACTTGTACATGAATGTTAATAGCAGCTTTGTTTTACCTAAAAACTGAAAGCAACCCAAGTGCCTTCAATGGATGAACAACCCAGCTGTATGCCCATATCACGTAATACTACTCATTGAGAAATGACCTACTGACACATGCAACGATGTGGATGGGTTTCAAGAATCTTATGCTGAAGGAAATAAGGTAATCCCAGAAGATAACATACTATATGATTTCATTTATGCAGCATTTTTGAAATGACAAAATTACAGAAATGGAGAACAGACTAGTGATTTCCAGAGATTAAGGAAGGAGAAGGTGTGAAAGAAAAGTGGCAGCCTGGGCAATCTGAAGACTGGGAATCTTTCTTTATCTTGAATCTACCAATATAACCTGGTTATATTATTGTACTGTAAGTGTTACAAGCTGTTACCATTGGGGGAACCTGGATAAAGAATAAGATGATCTCTGGGTATTATTTCTTATAACTACATGTGAGTCAACAATTATCACAAATTTTTTTAAGTTTGATTTCTAAAAATCTGTGATTTTTATTTATTTGTCCTGTTTATTTTTTCTTTGGATTAGTCTATGTCATATATGTACAGGGTGCAATGTGATCTCAACATAAAAGATATTTTTTACTTATATTCTACATTCAGCCTCATTAAAAAAAAATTCTTTTAAACTGGGTACGTTTGTTATATTTTGTTACATTTAGAAGACCAATTCAGTCGGTAAATCATCTGCCTCAATGCAGGAGACCTGGGTTCGATTCCTGGGTCAGGAAGACCCCCTGGAGAAGAAAATGGCAACCCACTCCAGCATTCTTGCCTGGAGAATTCCATGGACAGAGGAGCCGGGTGGACTACAGTCCATGGGGTCCAAGAGTCAGACATGATTTAACCACTAAACCAACTATAAACACAAAGATTCCCCTTAATAGTTTTGACCTACTTCTAGGTTTCATTGTTCAAAGTTCTGCTATCATTTCTCATACGTCTAACCTTTCTGTCATTTATTTTATTATTTCAAAATCATAACATGAGGAAAGTGCAAAGTTGGTTTGGTACAAAGTGGCTTTAAATACTCCAGTACCCACGCACATATGGACAGCGGTGTTTTGGGAGTAGGAACAAAAACTTCTCTCGCCAGACAGCCCGGAATCTTTGCGCTGACTTTGAACTTCTCTCCAACAGTCAGCAGCGCGCTAACGGTAATAGGCAGACAGTCCTGAGTGACGCCTGGACGCCAGGTCCGGGCGGTGCAAGCTGCGCGCCGCTGCCCTGCTTTGAGCTGCACACGGATCCCGGCGGTGCTTTAATAGCGGCCCTACGTGGCAGAATTGAGAACTGCAGGCACTCGGCGGCATCCTTGACGCCAGCGCGAGAGCGGCAGTCCGGTATTTCCCTCTAGCCTTACCCCAAGGAGGAAAAGCACTGGAATGGAGCCAGGATGCTCCGGGCCTGGCCCTCTTCGCACTGCACACGAGTGCAGCGGGCCGAGGTCACAGTCCTAGTGCCGCTCCAGCAAGCGGGGGAGGAGTGATAGGCCATTTGTGCTTGGCTTGGCACGCCCTGGACCACCCTGTGGAGTTCTCAGGGTTAAGGGGCTTGGAGGAAGGAGGGGAATGAAGAGTTCATTGGGCTTGTGAATCTTCAGTTTGGGGAATTAATGCCAAGCAGCCTTCCGAAATGGTCCTTAGGTCCAGTTTCTGTCCGTATTATCCAATCTGGGTTTTGTGATATATTTTTTTTCCCTTCTAGTGGTGTGAAAGGGCAAGGTTTAATTTGCTTCTTCAAGACCTGCTTTGCTCCCATTCCTCCCCGTTTTACTAAGAGGCATCGCTGCCCACCCATATACCCTCAAGCCGGATCCTAGGAGTCTTCCTGAATTTCCCTCTCCTCTCTCCATATCAAGAAGCCCTGTTGCTTCCACTTCCAAACACGTCTTTTCTCTCTACTTCATCGCCTTCTTGCTTGGTACTATTAATGACTTTCTCAAAGCTTCCAAAGATCTCCCTCTACCCCTAGTGTGGAAACACAATGAGCTTCCTGAAATATGAATCAAATTCTGGCATCCTCCCTTCAAAAGCCAACCCCTCCTCACCTCTCCAAATTCCTCGTTTACTGGTCTTCACCCTTGTGGACCACAGCCGCCTTCTCTTTGACCACGTCAAGCCTTTTTGTGCAAACTGAGGAGGGCTCTCCCCTCTCAATGGCTGCCTCATTGTCATCCTTCAGATCTCAGTTCAAAAGCCTCTCCATAGACCGGCCTTATCTAAAGGAGGATCCTTACACCTAATCAACTCCAGCAAATTACTCTTTCATATCACCACGTTTTTTCTGTCATAGATAGAGATTCTGGTGTTTATTTATTGTTTATCCCTTTCACTGAAATATTAGTTCAATAAAGGCTAGACTGTTTATCTTGATCACAGCTAACTTTGTAATACCAAGCACAATGTCTGCTTAAAGAAGGCATTCAATATGTTTGAATTACTAAGTAGATGAAAAACCATTTAGTCTACTAAAAAGTTGGAGGTGGTGGTAAATGTGGCTACTACACTATGAAAATGGATCAGGAGGTATGAGAGTTGCACAGCAGAGACTCACTCAAAACAATGACATGGATTTTATATGAAGTCAGAGGAACCCCTTCCCTAACACAGAACAAGTATTCCTGTGGACTCACTTGCTCTGGAAATAGGATACATCTATTGGAAATATTTAATTTTGTTAATGATAGAACTAAAACAGAGACACTAAGAGAAATGAATAACATTAAACCAAGCATTATTTATAAATCGAGATCCTAATTCACAGTATGTTACAAAATTGGAAGTGCTAAGTAATATTATTCTTGTATCTTTCACACAAACAAAATTTTTACAAGAGCTGATGGCCATGATATACAATAGAGTTTTTATACCATAGGCTGGAAATTGCTTTTTGAACAAAAACAAACAAATAAACAAAAACTCAGGACACAGAGAAAGCAACTATTTTAAAAACTGATTTCACAGTAATTATTCTCTATATTTTGAGTTATCTTTACCTTACTTATAGGCATGTCAAATAAATTCATTTCTTTTCCTGTTAATAAAAAAGGTACATTCACAGAATCAGTGCACTCAATAAAAAGTAACAGATGAAACAGGACACCTAGAGTCAACAACATCTTCAAGGCCAAGTCTAGCCACTCAAAACCACAAACTTCTGTTCATTTTCAGCGACTCCTCTCATATTTAAGATTTCAAATATGACTGGTTCAGTAGGCCAGTTCTTCCGGACAACAGGATGTGTATCCCAACACAGGATTACCCAAAACTACATTAACATTTCCAGGATGCTGGTGTGAAGTCCACGGAGTTTTGTGCATAAAAATTAAGAAAGTCCAACACTGATGTTCAAGGCCAGGAGCATCCATCTTCCAGTCCTGTAGTGGTTGAAATTCCTAAGGCTACCTCTCATCAGACAAGAGAGCAGTCCGTTCCTCCTCTGTGCCAAGGATATTTTGAAGTTCAGATCTATATTGAAGGAAAAAAGAAGCCAACCTCAATATTTCTCACCTTAAAAAAAAAAACAAAACCTACACCACTACCCAACTATTTCCATATATGTGTCTATCAAGTGATGAGGCACAGAGTGCCCAGAGATCTTCAGACTGGAAGAAGGGGTGTAAAATGCTGTTTGTTTTCCACTCCCACAAGCCAAATTTTAAAGGGAGGAAAAAAGCTCCAGAGTTGACCATACCTCCTCCTTCTCCTCAAGTGCTCCAACAGATAAAACAAGCCCATCACTAGTCCCTTTAACACAATGAAAGATATGGTTAACATCAATTATCCAAGTCATGTTTCTCCATAAACATAAGAAAAATGAAAGGAAAAGACTAATTACTCACGCTTGTCAGAGCCCAGAGACCCTGAAGAGCAGCTGCCCACTCGAAACCAATTTTCTCATAGAGAAATCCCCCCAGCGTTGGTCCTACAAAAGCACTAACAATGGAAAGAAGAATGAGGATTAAATAGAGCCCAGAAAAATTACTTCTTATCGGCTACATGACCTCTTCAATTCATTATATTGAAACTACGTGTGCATGCATGCTAAGTTGCTCAGTCCTGCCCGACTCTTTGTGACCCCATGGACTGTAGCCCGTCAGGCTCCTCGTCCATGGAACTCTCCAGGCAAGAATACTGGAGTGGGTCGCCATGCCCTCCTCCAGGGGGTCTTCCCGACCCAGGGACCAAACTCTTGTCCTGTCTCCTGCTTTGTAGGCGGATCCTTTACTACTAGCGCCACCTGGAAAGCCCTGAACAGGGCATTAGGTGTAAGAAAATAGAAAGTGAAAGTCGCTCAGACGTGTCCGACTCTTTTCGACCCCATCGACTGTATAGTCCGTGGAATTCTCCAGGCCAGAATACTGGAGTGGGTAGCCTTTCCCTTCTCCAGGGTATCTTCCCAACCCAGGGATTGAACCCAGATCTTCCACATTGCAGGCAGATTCTTTGCCAGCTGAGCCACAAGGGAAGTAAGAAAATAATTCTACCAGAAAAAGATGATGTTTGAAATGTTTAAACAATCCTAAAATTATGACTGCTTCTGAAAAGTTGGTGCCTTATACAAGAATTTTAAAAAGATGGCATGCATTCAAAATAGTCTTTATTATATTCTCTCCAGGTATTTATATTTAAAATAACTCAGTACATACTGATTGATGATAGCTACACAGCTAGCATATAAGTATCTCTCTGGTATAGTACAGAGCAGGCTTCCCTGGTGACTCAAAGGAAAAGAATCTGCCTGCCAATGCAGAAGACACAGTAGATGTGGATTTGATCCCTGGGTCGGAAAGATCCCCTGGAGGAGGGCATAGCAACCCACTCCCGTATTCTTGCCTAGGAAATCCCATGGACAGAGGAGCCTGACAGGCTATAGTCCATGGGGTTGCAAAGAGTCAGACATGACTTAGCAACTGAACAACAACATAGTACAGAGTAAAAATTAGATACAAAAATGAATGAATAAATGAATACATCTTTAAACCTGAGACATGCTCCTGTTAAAAGAACTCACTTAAATAAGACAAAGTATATAAGATCATTGTGGTCACCTTGTTAAAACAGTCAGATAGCATGGGTCAAAACTGCAGCATTGCCCTAAGAGAATTATGCACCTTCTTTCAGCTCATTGATCTCTGTCTGAATTTCTCCATCTGTAAAATGGGATCTTCCCAACCCAGGGATCGAATCCAGGGATCGAACCCAGGTCTCCTGCATTGCAAGCAGACGCTTTAACCTCTGAGCCACCAGGGAAGCCCTTAAAATGGGAATATTAGTCTCCAACTTACAAGGGTGAATTAAATTCCAAAGCTACTCACCCAACTGACCACATTGCACCAAAGAGACCTGACACAAGTCCCAGGGTACTTAATCCTTCTTCAAATCCATTTTCACTGCAAAAAGAAACAAGAGTATATCCATGATTAAAAGGGAAACTTACATGAAACAAAGGAATAGCGTATGGCAGATAAACTAAACCAAACCAGGTATAATCTGGACAAACTCAACAGCAAGAACACTCCATTTCTAAAATAAAAAGTTAACCTAATTTGAAGATATTATCCTAGTTATGGTTACTGCAGGGTTTTCTAGAAATGCTTCTACTGTATATATAGGATATAATATTATTAAGAATCAACGCCCACTTACATTACATGTTTATTAAAGTATACAATTAAGAAATCTTAAAATGAAATGAACATGTAAAGAGAAAAATGGGCAACTTTCAGAAAGTACTTCAGCAGCTCCTTATTCCTATGAGGATTGTTGAACTGGCACATCAGAACCAACAGTTATTTTCCTGCTCAAGTTCACTTTGTGTTCTTCATCATCACATCTACTAAAGATGGACAGCCAAGTGACAAATGCCTGGTGTGGTACAGCACTTCATAATAAAAAGGTATATTTGGTCTTCTTCCCCATTTCTGGCACAGAGCTAAAATTTGTGGAATTTCCTAAAAGATGAAAGCCATTTAAAAAAAAAGTGTCTTTTGTTGTATTAATGAGATGATTTTTGGACCAGCATCCACATTGCATGGAGAATCAATATGGATTAGAGGGTTGGAACTTTCAGCCCCACAAATTCCTTCCCCATAGGGATGGAAATGAGGCTGGAGATTAAATCAATTGCCAATTGGTCAATGATTTAATCGCCATGCTTATGTAATGAAGCTTTCATAAACAACCAAAGGGGCTGAGTTCAGAATGCTCCCAGCTTGGGAAGCCAGAATGCCTCCACGTGCCACAGTGCTGAGCCCAGATAGAGGCTCCACTGCATGGGACCTCACTGCCCTTTGTATCTTGTCATCTGACTGTTGACGAGTGAACTGGTTTCCTAAGATCTATGAGCTACTCTAGTAAATTAATCAAATCCAAGTCATGGGAACTGCTGATTTACAGCCAGTGGGTCAGAAGCACAGGTAACAACTTGCACTTGAAACTGGCTTCTGAAGCAGAGAGAGCCTTTAACCTTTAACTTGTGGGATCTGCTGCTGCTGTGCTAAGTTGCTTCAGTCGTGTCCGACTCTGTGCGACCCCGTAGACGGTGTCCCACCAGGCTCCCCCATCCCTGGGATTCTCCAGGCAAGAACACTGGAGTGCGTTGCCATTTCCTTCTCCAATGCATGAAAGTGAAAAGGGGAAGTGAAATCACTCAGTCGTGTCCAACTCTTAGTGACCCTATGGACTGCAGCCCGCCAGGCTCCTCCATCCATGGGATTTTCCAGGCAAGAGCACTGGAGTGGGATGCCACTGCCCTCTCCGCGGATCTGCTGCTATCTCCAGCTAAATGGTTTCAGAATTAATTGAATTGCAGGACATTCACCTGGTTTCAGAGAAGTGCTTGGTGGTGTGAGGGAGGAAAACACACACACTGGAATTGGTGCTAAAATCATTTTACCTGGTCACCCTGTGTCCTTGTATGGACCTCCACTGTGAGAGGGAAATGATGCTGAAGTCTTTCCACTGTGCTTTGGCTTTATTTTACAATTTATTGAAGTATGATTGATTTACAATGTATTAATTCCTATTGTACAGCAAAGGGCATGCATATACATATATATATGCTTTGACTTTTTAAAAGTATATCTGTACCAAGGTGTAAACCGAGCCAAGCTTCTATCCACAACCCATTTTACCTATCACTGTATTAATATTACTCTATATCATCATTTAACTATTGTATAGTTGCTTATAATATTTATAACAATATTGTGTGACATGAAATCATGATGATTTAGTAATGTAAAAAAATATCCAACATCCTACAAAACTGAGAAATTCAAGAAAGCTTGTGATGTTTACTGTTAATTACAACAGTTCAAGCAATGGAAGTAACTTACTGTGCGCAACTGAGAATCTCTGGGAAAGTTGGAATCAAGCCAATTCCAGCAGAGATACCATTTATGACTAACATCAGCACCAACAACCAGAGCTGACTGAAAAAAAGTTTTAGAGAAAAAAAAAAATTAACATTGAAAGAGACAACAAAGCTTCATGCCAAAAAGGGCAGGCAGGATCTTGGGAGAAGTTCCTTTCACAGATTACAAGACTAGTCTGATTCTTACTCCCATCTGATCTTTACATTTTGATGGAAAAAAATCAATTCATTCTGCTCTCCCAAGGTCTTTGGCCACACATGCCACATGCCTGGAGTCAACTTGCCTTATCACCATATAAAAGCCTTTCAAAGCTGATTAAAATGTCAATGTTAATGTCACTCCTTCAAGCACTTAGTTTTAAAATTCCATTGGCTGAAAAAGGGCACAGAAGGGATGTGGTAAAGGAAGTGACAGGAACCTGCTATTCCTTCCATGCCAGGCCCTATGTCAGTTATTTCATATCCACTGCTCTTTTGAATCCTTGCAGCAACCCTGCCATGTGAGTCTGTTAAAACAATTAAAGAAGACAATCTAGGTGATAGAAGCAAACTTTACTTAACACTTCATGAGGTGCATGGTCTTCTTTCAGAGGACTGCAAAATGGGATGGAAGGCAGGAAGCTTTTACAGGGTAAAGAGTAAAGAACAAGGAAGAGAAAATCAGAAAATATCTGACTGGCCAGGGCCACACAGTCTATCTTGTCTGGGGTGAGAAAGCCAGAGCAGGGTTGGCGATTCGGCGGTGACTGGCTGACTGGATATACTGCTTTCTGGTCAGGAGGAGCATTTACAGGGACATGAAAGTTTTCTAAGCTTTGTTTGCTGATATGGCACCCTGGGCTGGAGTCACTCCATCCTGAGCCTAGAAAGTTATTCCAGTGGTACTATAATCACCTGTTTTTTTGTGTGTGTGTGGATAAGAAAACCTAGGCTCTTGGAATTTAAATGAGTTACCCAAGTTCACATACCAAAGAAGGCAGAAAGTCCAAATACAAACCCAAACATGAAGGACTCTGAAATCCTTGCTTTTTTCCATGTCATGTTTTGTCCCAGAGGTACCTAAAAAGCTCTACGTAGCTCATTTTATTTTAGCAAAGAAATTATAATAAACAAGCTTTAGTAAGCAGCTACCACATACCAAGGATGACACAGAAACAAAAAAAAAATTTAGTTCCTACCTCAAGGAGCAAGAAGTAGTGAAAAAAAAAAGAAAAAGCGTATTCTAAGAACAATCAGCTAAAGGTAGATAACAAATGTTATTTTTAAAATAAAGTACAAGTTGCAACTGAAACACAAAGGAAAAATAAGCATTTTCTCATTTGATATAGATTTTATGCACTGATGTTTGCTTAGACCATTGCTAGCATCCAGTAATACTGTCAGTAAAACAAATATTTCAATATAGTCCTAAATCTGATAAGTATTTAAATAATAAGATTCAAAGATACTAAGCATATCAGTGTTACACCACAATTTTTAAAAATAATTCTTAATAATATTTGGCTGAAAATTTGAAAGAAGAAAAAAAAATTACCTCTTAATGTGCAAGAATGGGGCAGGTCCTAAGAGCATGTAGCAACCTGCTAAGGTTAAGTTTCCAAAAACCAGAAGCCATTTCCTTAGGTGCTGAGAAAGAAAGTCCAAAGAGACTTAGAGGTAAAAACCTCCCATAATCCAAGAATATAAAGAAATCATCAAGGAATACAAGTCATGATATTTTAAAAAAATCAATACATTGAAGAAAACAAAATTTTACATGTAAGAGAAAACAGGGTAGATGGTAAACACAAAAGCAAATGTAATCAGTATACCTCAAGACAGGGTGTGAGCCAAGGACAAATCCCTTGGAAAGGGAGTATATTGTGGATTTTGCGAACAATGCACTGTTTCAAATATAACAATTTTAAAGAAGCAGTCACCACAAGAAACAACCAAGTAGATGCATTATCTAGAAAAATTCACATTTTAAAAAGTATCAAATAAAATGTTTTCTTATAAACTACTGAAAAGCAGGCTAAACATTACAAGGGTATGATATCCGTTCAGTTATATATACAGCTACATCTTAAAACTAAGCTCCAAACACTTTAAGACAATTGCTTTTTTGTCACCTGGATTAGCAAGTAATTGCCACATAATCAGTCTTCATAAATATATACCCACGTGCAACAAAGAGGGGAAACATGAAAATGAGCACTAGTATCACAGAAGCTTGAGACCTGGTTAATAGTATTAAGCTCTCTATACTAGTCATCTAGACTGAATCATTTAAACCTAGTTAAAGGAGAATAGAAGAAATTTTCTTTCAGGATGGCTCTGGGGTAATAATGCATATTGACATAACCAGACCTTTCACTCTTGTAGAAAAACTACATTTTATTCTTTCAAGTTGGTCAAGTCATAAGAACCTTTGAGCTCTGTCCTGATCTTAATGCCAATCCATTTTTTTTTCATCAAGGGAACTTTTTCCTTTAGAAAGTCTAACCCAGGAGTTTTTCAACAGTTTTGGCATAAGCTTCTCCTTTTCCCAGCTGAAGCAATTAAAAAGTGAATCTGCTCAGGGTGATGACAAGTTGGAAGATACTGAGACCTCACACTGAAACCTCTCCATCAGCTCAAAAAAATGAATATATAAGAATTTAAATGTTATCACTGCTCTCCCTCCCCCACAAAGATAACTGTGGGGATGGATATATTAATTAACTAGATGGAGTGAATCCTTTCACAAAGTGTAGAGATACCAAATCACCATGATGTATACTTCAAATATCTTAAAGTTTTATTTGTCAACTATACTTCAATAAAGATAACATTTTTAAAAATTTCAATATGTTCATTCTAATCAGTAGCCATACAGAACTCAGAAGTACAGTTGGACAACCACAAGTCTAGACATACAAAAGTCATTCTTAAATATCAATGAAGTGTACTTACTGGCATTTTATCACTGAGTAGGCCCACCAGTGGTGAAGAAATGGCATAGGATAATGCCAAACCCAGGAATACCAGTCCCACATATCCAGCTGGTAAATTAAACTGTAAAAGAAATCCCGTGTTAAAGTTACGTGGTTAAGTCATTTTTAAAACATAAACATCTATCTTTTCCTTCTACATCTCTTCAGCTCTTATCACCTGCCATGAGGCTATGACTAACACTTAGCATCCTTAATGATTTTTGTCTTACACTTGTAAACGGATTATTTTTTCATTATGGGAGAAGAAACCTAACCAGAGGTCAGAAATACAGGATGTTTTTGCTTTGTTAGCATTTCATAGTAAATATTGTATAATATCCCTTCTATGAACCACAGCAGTTTTACATGTCAACCTGTGCTTTGCAAACGTTAGTATATGTAAAAAATTACCTGGAGAACTTGTTATAAGAGGTTTGTGAACCCCAGCCCAAGAATTTCTAATTTAAAAATTCTGGGAGGAGGCCTGAGAATCTGCATGTCACACAAAAATTCCAGGTATGCTGTCTGTCCACAGACTAAAGTGCATTGCTGTAAAAAGCACTGATGATAATATCTATTCTATCCACCTCAAAGGGATATTAATATCTAATTAAAGAATTAGATGGTATGACACTTTAAAAAAGGCTTTTATAATAGTAAGCTACCTCATAACCCTGTTACCATTACCAACATGATATAAATGCCTTTATTGGTTATCTGAGTCATTCTCATTTTCCTTAATTTCCTTCAGTTCAGTTCAGTTGCTCAATCATGTCCGACTCTTTGTGACCCCATGAATTGCAGCACGCCAGGCCACCCTGTCCATTACCAACTCCCAGAGTTCACTCAAACTCACGTCCATCAAGTCAGTGATGCCATCGAGCCATCTCATCCTCTGTCGTCCCCTTCTCCTCCTGCCCCCAATCCCT
>SJXQ01005141.1:131034-202506 GCA_006408695.1 Aepyceros melampus | reverse complement strand
GCTGCCTCACTTGGGTTAGTCCCAGGTCTTGGTGTGAGAAGCCCAGGGCAACCCAGGAGAGTGCTGTGAGGAAGGGCCACTGTGAGTCACTGGGCTCGAGGGCTGGGTGGAAGGACAGGCTGAGGGCGCTTAGCAGCACTTGGAGAAACCGCTAATTCCAGTTCTTCAACGAGAAAGGAAGGATGAACCCAGTACAGCTTTTTATTTTTTGACTTTTATCTTTAACGGACTTCCCTGGTGGCTCAGACGGTAAAGCGTCTGTCTACAATGAGGGAGACCTGGGTTCGAGCCCTGGGTTGGGAAGATCCCCTGGATAAGGAAATGGCAATCCACTCCAGTACTGTTGCCTGGAAAATTCCATGGAAAGAGGAGCCTGGTATGCTACAGGCTATGGGGTCGCAAAGAGTCGGACACGACTGAGCGACTTCACTTCACTTCACTTCACTTCACTTTATCTTCAATTCCTTATTTTTTGAAATTTCAAACTTACAAGTTCAAGAGCAATAACTCTGAACACTATAATCGTCATCTAGGTCATCAGTATTTTGCCACTTGATTTCTCTGTACACACATACACATATTCTGGGGAACAGTTTGGGGAAGTGGCAAACATCATAACTCTTCATTCTGACTCATTGGAAAAGACCCTGATGCTGGGAGGGATTGGGGGCAGGAGGAGAAGGGGACGACAGAGGATGAGATGGCTGGATGGCATTACTGACTCGATGGTCATGAGTCTGACTGAACTGCGGGAGTTGGTGATGGACAGGGAAGCCTGGCGTGCTGTGATTCATGGGGTCGCAAAGAGTTGGACACGACTGAGTGACTGAACTGAACTGAACTGAAGAGCCATGACTTTCTCTTACATATTACATGACAGTTATCAAATTCAGGATTTCAACACTGATTCGATACTGTTGTCTAACATGTATCCATGTTGTTCCACGCTGGCCTTGTTTTTTCCAGCCAGGATCTCGTGCGTTTAGTTGTTGCTAGATCGACCTCTTAGTCTCCTTTAATATACACCTGCGTGAAAGTCTCTCAGTCATGTCCAACTCTTGCGACCCCATGGACTGTAGCCCACCAGGCTCCTCTGTCCATGGGATTCTCCAGGCAAGAACACTGGAGTGAGTTGCTGTTTCCTTCTCCAGGAGATCTTCGCAACCTAGGGATCAAACCCAGGCCTACCACATTGCAGGCGGATTCTTTACCATCTGAGAAACATGCCTGATATACACAGTGGCTACCAAGTCTGAAACCTTAGGAGAGTATGTGATATATGGTTTATTAGTATTATATTTAAATATGCATGTGAAGTATTAGTACCTGTTTCCAGACTTCACAAAGCTTGGTACATCTTGTCAAACCAGAAGACAAGAAAGCATCAAAGATGACTGTAGTCTTGTCAAAATAACCAAGAGAGGTTCTTTGGAGATTCAATACTGTATCGAATCAATGTTAACCTTGGAGAGGCTCCTGCTTGCCTGGTCAATGAGGATAATGATCACATTAGATTGAGTCACATTAGTGTCTCTAAAATCCATGATATATGATATTAAAAAAAAAACAACCCAAACCCTTATTGCTGACCTTTGGAGAATGCTAAGTGAACTGACTCACTTTTCTGGAAAATAGTAAAGGGAAAGAATTAAGCATCGTCATGTCTTTACTGTAAGAATTATTTCACACGGTAATCGTATGGTTGTGGAGGGAAGGGCAGATGGAATTAGGTGTCACCACTTTGCAGAAACTAATGAACAGTGATGCTGACCCTGAGGAGAGACCTCAGGTGCCTGCTGATGAAAGGACCAGCACCACTTTGGATCAGACAGGCTTGCACAGAGCATGTGGCGGAGCTGTGTGTCAGGTGATATACTGAAGACGGAGTCAGCAAAATCTAGACTCTGGGGAGCTTTGGGCAAGCACTGCAATTTCCTCAACAAATAAATTGTAAGACATAAAAAGTGGGAGGGATAATCTACAGATTAAAAGTGATTTAAGAGACCTATCCACCAAATGTGAGATGTAAGCCTTTTTGAATAAACAAATCAAATGAAAAAAAGACCCTTGAGAAAACGGATGACTGATGAGATATTTGATGGTATTAAGAAACATATTAATATTTACATCGATAAGGGTCATTATCTTTTAGAGATTTATACTATTGATATAATAGTTAGTAATGAAATAATAAGATCCCTGGAGTTTGCTTCAGAATAATCCAGTAGGGGGAGGAAAGGAGGAAATGTGAGTGTGGGTCTCATCCAAACAGTGCTGATCAAGAGATGGTGATTGTTGAAGCTGGGTGTAGACAGATGGTAGGTCTTTCGATTTCTATTATAAGTATAAGCTCGAAACTTTTCACAATGAAAAGCAAATAAACAAAAAAACCAAACGTCTTTATTCAAAATTTACTTCGTTAACACTTTGCTTCATCTAGTCCCTCTTCTGGATTTTGTTTTCCATAGAGCCTAAATTTTTGTTAATATCGTTTCGAGATTTTGAATATTTACTTAAATTTTTAAAATTATAGTTGATTTGTAATCTCGTATTAGTTTGTAGTGTGCAGCATAGTGATTCAGTTATACATATTATATATATATTCTTTTTCATATTCAGATATTTACTATTAAAATGTTTTCAGAAAGACTTCAGTCGCTCAGTCACGTCCGACTCTTTGCGACCCCATGAATCGCAGCACGCCAGAGCTATATTCCCATGGCTATCTTTTCATGTCTTTTATTTTTTCTCTTAACAAAGGACAGTTTGCTCATTTGTTGGCTTTTCACTTGGAGCATTTTATGAAGCTGTATTGGTGAATGGCGGAGAAGGCGATGGCACCCCACTCCAGTACTCTTGCCTGGAAAATCCTATGGACAGAAGAGCCTGGTAGGCTACAGTCCATGGGGTCGTGAGGAGTTGGACACGACTGAGCGACTCCCTTTCACTTTTTACTTTCATACACTGGAGAAGGAAATGGCAACCCACCCCAGTGTTCTTGCCTGGAGAATCCCAGGGACAGGGCAGTCTGGTGGGCTGCCGTTTGTGGGGTCGGACAGAGTCGGACACGACTGAAGTGACTTAGCAGCAGCAGCAGCAGCATTGGTGAATGGTGGGGAAAAGTGTGCTTATTATTTAAAATTTAAACAGATACTATAAAACAGATGAGTCAGTTATATAGGCATATTCTTTAATTGTCATGTCTAAAAGCTGATTTCACCCTGAGACTGCTTTTCTGCTTCTTTGTAGATTTATTGATAAAACTGGAATTATTACTGAAACAAAACTGGCCTGAAGGCAGTGTGCCATCACATGGCATGACTTTGTCTTGCTGAAACTCGAATGATACCTAATCTTACAGTCTTTTCATAGTAATGGAGTTCTTCCATTTCAGCGTTACTTTACCCCAGCAAATTGCACTTTACCTCTTCTCACAGAGATCATGAAATTTTGATGAGGGCTGAAATATGAGTTGCCTAATCGATTTTAGCTAATAATATTGACCTCACATTCCATTATGCGACTGGGCTCAGGAGATGGTTTTCCGGAGGAATCTTATTGCTTTCATTTTGCTTCTCATACTTGTATTTCTCTGTTACTAAATAGGGCCATGAGCTGATGACCGACACGTTTCCAGTTTGGTTTAAAGCTTACTTAAGACTGCTTGAAACTCTTACTGGCTGCGGTGCTTTAGAATTGTCTGTGAATTTTATTTAGCCCTATTAGAAATGGGCATGGATAGTTGAGAATGGACTATAATTTTTAGCTGCTTTGCCACCATTTACATTTACTAATCTGGACAGCTAAGCATGGCTCTTTAAGAAGCAATGGAGTCCTTACAGGATGTGTGCTCTCATGCTGTTAACTGTTAACAACTTGTAGCTGCAGAAAAGTAATTCTTTTAAAACAGGCAGCATAAGTGTTGAAAATGAGCTCCTTTTTCTTAGTTGTCAGAGTAGGAAACTTACAGAGTAAGACAACTCAGTTGTCACATTTCCCTTGAACTATGATTATAACCAGTTGTGACAATTCACTCTCAGCCTTTCCTCCTCCTGCGTTCCCAGAAGGTTAAACATTATTGAGCATCAGCCTTTGTCTCAAGTGATCAGAGGACAAAAATTATCCATTCAAACTGAACATAAACTTTCAAGTGGGTTTCAACATGCTCATTGAACTCTTGGGAGTTTTAGAGAAGAGATGTCAGGAAAGTCATTCATTGTTGGCACCTTTTCCATCCTTTTATTTAATGCTTTTTTGTCTCTGTGAAACAGATTAGTCTCCCATTTATTTAATAAAGTGTGAACCAAACTTTATTTCTTCCACTGATAGCAAATTACAGGAATTGGTGAATATCACCAATAAAAAAAATTCATGAGAATTAGATATCTGATTGTTGATCTGCTTTTGAGATACTTAGGTAGTATCACCAACTCAATGGACATGAATTTGAGCAAACCTCGGGAGATGGCAAAGGACAGGGAGCTGGCCTGCCAGGGGCTGGTGCGCTGCAGCCCCCAGGGTGGCAGAGTCGGACACAACCTAGTGACTCAACAGCAGCAACTCTCTGTTCTCAGGAGTAAAAGACTGAGCATGGTTGGAGAGTTTTAGAATTCTGTGGCCCTTAGCCTGCTCCTAAACCCTGAATGCTTCCTTTTTTACATAAAAATAAACTGTTGGACCTGAAGGTGGAGACACAGGGGGGTGATGAGTCAGCTTGGTATCAGGCATTGTGATTCTTCTGGGAGTTACTTAGTGTTTGCTTTATATTCTTGGTTATTTTCACTGGTTCTTTTTTATCTCCCTGGGTGTACGTAACTTTGAGTGAGAGAGTATTTTATATTGCTTGGTGCTGTATGAGTATGTTATTAGCTGATATTTTAAAACATTATTTTAATTGGAGGATAATTGCTTTACAGTATCGGGGTGGTTTTTGCCATACATCAGCATGAATCAGCCTTAGGTATACAAGTGTCCCCCCAATCCGAACACCCCTCCCACCTCCCTCCCCACCCTATTCCTCTAGGTTGTCCCAGAGTACCAGCTTTTGTTATATGGAGTGAAGAAAGAGAAAGACAAATACTGTATATTAATGCATATATATAGACTTTAGAAAGATGGTACCGACAGTCCTACCTTTAGGGCAGCAAGGGAGATGCAGGAGTAAAGATCAGACTTTTGGAGTCCGTTGGGGAGGCGAGGGCGGGATGATTGGAGAGAATAGCATTGAAACATGTAAGTTACCATGTGTAAAACAGATAGCCAGTGCGAATTAGCTGGTATTCCATCTTTAAAATACTTACTTATTTGCTTGCTCACGGGCCCTTCCTTGCGTCATGGGAGCTGTCCGTGTGTTGTGGGGACTCTCGAGCTGTGGCTCCGGAGCACACGGCTCAGCTGAAGAGCCTGGCTTAGTTGCTCCCCGGCGTGTGGGATCTTAGTTCCCTGGCCAGAGATCAAGCGCATCCTTCGCATTGCGAGGTGAGTTCTTAACCACTGGGCCACCAGGGAAGGTCCTATTAGCTGATATTTAAAAATCTCTCACAGTTTGTGGAGCCAGGTAAGTTGAAAACCAGAACAGCACTGATTTCTTAGAGACATATGAAAGCAGTCTTTACAAAAATTCATTGCTTCATTGTAGTCTTATCTCTACTCTGACTTTAATAATGAGAATGGGAACTGTATTCAATCCTGTGATAAACTATGATGAAAAAAAATATGAAAAAGAATATATATGTGTGACCAAGTCATTTTGCTATGTAGCAGAAGTTAACACAACATTATAAATCAACTATACTTTAATAAAATTCTGAGAGGAATGATGTCCCCTTAGAAGCAGACTGGGCTTTGTATTCTAAGCCTCTTCCCTTGGGAATTGTGAATTTCAATAAATTTTTAATAATGAACCTCTGATCTCCTTTTTTTCCTGAATAGTTATTGCTGAGTCATCATGGAGTAAGAGAAAGCTGTGAGGTGAGAAATCAGGGAGAGGAGGAGTGGAGAAAAGGAATTCATAGGCTCAGTTATCGTGGTGAAAAGCCAAGTTAGATTGTGGTTTATATTGATATATCCAAAAGCGCCTTTCTTGACGCCTTTTTGAAATTCATCTGTTCATCCTGGGGGCAGAAGCCTGAACATTTGTGTGTCGTATGCTACAGCTGCACCTGGTTTATCAGCAGGCTGGGGCCAGTTTACTTTTTCTTGAGTAAAGACAAGCTTCTCTGCAGTGTGAGCAGTCTGACGGAGAGGCGGGCAGTGTGCTTCCTAGAGCCACCTGCCTGTGTGAGCTTCAGCTCTGGACTTAGCACGCCTAGTCAGGGCCGGGGTGCTGTGCCTCATCTGCTTCCAGTGGGCTTGATTCCTCAGCGGTAGGTGGGCAGCTGTGACTTCATCATGTTCCTGTGAGCACTGTCTTTTGTGCTCGGAACAGTGCTTGGCACATAGAATGGACATCCTGGGTATGGATAGAGCTCCAGCCGGATAGGATCCTGGGGTCACAGAGGTGGGTGGCATGATGCTCCTACCTCAAGGACCTCAGGTCTCGTGGACCTCGGACAAAGCTGTTCCAACATAGTAGGGTGGGGGTGTTCTAAGAGAGCATCAGACACTTAGCTCCCAATAGGAAGGTCAGTGAAGAGATGAAGAGGATCAGCAGATGATGACAGAGGGTGGCCCTGTCAGCAGGCTTGGAGGCAGGCAGCTGAGATGGAGTAGGAGAGAGACGGCTCCAGAAAAGACTTCTCCAGGAACAAAAATGGGGCAGATTTGACCATAGGGAAAATGAATGTCGAGAGGAGCTCTTTGCAGGTGTCAGAAATCAGAGTTTTAAATGAAGACAAGAGGAAGAAAGGAGGCAATTATTAACTCTGACAAAAATGAAATTTTGATTATGCAAGGAAATCTAATCATGATATGCTGCCTGACTCAGCAGTGAATAATATTAGCATGAAATTAACCATGAAATCACTAGATATGGCTTTAAGCAAAAGTTATGTAACTATGGTATAATCTTTGTCTACCATAATTGGAATCAGTAGATAATATCTAAAATTGATGAATATAGGGATACTACCATGTGCATATTGTTTAGAATGCCGTAAAAACCAAAGAGTTGAAGCTGGTTGTATATGGGAAAAGGGGGAGGAGAGCTACAGAACACTATTTTTGTGTGCAATCTATTTATTGATTAGGGTACGAAGAGAAATCAGATTTATTCTTTTTCACCAATCTCTATTTCTGCTCCCAAGAAAAAACTCAAGACAGATTCCACAACTTTTCTGGTCACTCTTAGATAATGGAAGTGTTACTGAGTCTAGGCTCATGTTGCTCACCACGTGACAGGCCAGTAAATCAAGAAACAAGTTGTTGGGGACAAGGAATAGCAGCTTTATTGAAAAGTCAGCAGGCTAAGAAGTTGGTGAACTCATGTCTCAAAGAACCATCCTGCCTGAGTTAGAATTCAGGCTTTTATACTAAAATGGGAGGGGGTAGAGTCAAACATTCCCTGGTTCTGGTCAGTCTCCCGAGGGGATGTGTTAATGTCTCTCTTCCTGCGGTCATTTACAGGTGGGCCTGGTCAGGATGTTTCCTGTGAGCTAAACAAAGGTATTTTTGCTTAATGCTCATTACCTTGGAGGCAGAGTTCCCAGAGATGGGCCATTGTGTATAATTTAAGTTTATAGACACATCCCTTTAGTGATTTATAGACACATCCCTTTAGTGATTAACTGGTAATAGAACAAAAAGGTTATTCCCTATTGCACAAGTCCTAGGGTCACTTTCAAGCATTAAAGATTTGAGCCTAGACGCGTAACAACATAATGCAGTCTGGTCTTGTGTGTTATCAAAGCTTCAGATTCAGTGCTCCTCTCCTCACTCAGCTTGAGCCAGATTCAGGTGGAAGTGGCAAAGGACGTAACTGGCTTCCGGTCTCTGCTTTCTCCGTTTACTCCTTTACCTACCAGCTGTTGCTTCCGAAGGCTCAGGGAGAGAAGGTTGGGGGTGTGGGCTTTGCACAGCACGTGGCTGGTTCATCGTTAGTGCCCTGCGAGTGGTTGCAGTTCTCTTCATGAGGGAAAAGCCCTTCCCTGCTTGGCCTCCAAGTTTCCCTCTCCTTTATCCCTTCCTCCAGCCACAGAATCCCCTTGTAGAGGGCTCCTCTGAGTAGAAGTCTAAGCTCCCTCTGTCTCGGGCCCAGCTCAGGTTCCCGAAGCCTGTGCCTTTGCTGCCATGCAGGGCCCAGGAAAGTGATCTGAGATGCTGTACGTATCTTTAGCTGTAGATGTAGCCTGTGACTTTCAGACTCAGTGGAGGCAGAACCTTCTAGCTGGACTTACTCTCTTCTGTGCTGTAGTATTTCTAGGTTTAAATGCCCAGCCCAGATTAAACATTTCAAATTCTTTATAAATTAAAAAAAATGTATATTATGTTTTATAAAATGAACCAAGTCCCTATGTTTGAAATTAATTTAGAAAATCCAGATAACTTAACTCTATAGTAGGCCTTTCCGAGTGGTCTGGTGGGTTCCATGCCTGGTCTGGGGAGGACCCACATGCTGTGGAGCAGCTCAGCCTGTGTGCCACAGCTGCTGAGCCCACATGTTACCACTGCTGAAGCCACGTGCCTAGAGCCTGTGCTCGAGACAAGAGAAGCCGCCACAACGGGAAGCCTGTGCACCCCAGCTAGAGATAGGCTGTGTGCGACACAGACCCGCCAGAGCCAGTAAATAAACACGTCTTAAAAAAGCCTCTGTCATAATGGGAGTATTAAGCAGACAACACAGATGTCTCAAATTTATTTCTAGAATACATGTAATCACTATGACTCCAGGCAAACTTATCTTGTTAGTAGAACCGAAGAATCGGGAAGTCTGAGGTGTAGACGTTTCAGGATCCTAGGGAAGTGAAAAATGGTTTCTGAAATAAGAATGCTGCTTTTTATAAGCAAAAGACTATCACTATTTCCTTTTTGGATCCGCCTAAAATCTGGGGACTCCACTAGCTCCAGAGTTAACCATAAATAAGTGAAACCGTCTAAGAATAGAAGTTGTGAAGACGCGAATGAATACCTTTCACCTGACAGCGTGTTAGTGGCGCTAACCGATGATCATAATGGGAGCTGGCATTTCGTCAGCACTTCCAGGCGCTGTGCTTACTTTGTCCCGGCAGCAGCCCTAGGAGGTGGATTCTCTCTGCAGATTAGGAAACCGAAGCTCAGAGCAGGTCCTGGGCTGACCACAGTCACGTGGCAGGTGGGGGGTGAGGCCGGGCATGGGGCAGTGCTGCCAGCCCCCAGGGTGCTGCCTGACCTCAGCCTCTGGTCCTCCCTAGTGCGCTTGCTGAGGGCGGTTCCACTTCTGCTGTGTGGTTAGAAAGGTCACTGTGGGTTGTGGGTGATGCTGTGAACCTCTTCTTCCAAGACAAGCTTCAGGGCAAATCTGGCAGGCGATGACTGTGGGAGCGGGGAGGAGAGACCGGCGTTTGCTGAGCCCTTCCTGAGTGTTGGGCAGGACAGGTCCACGCACTGTTTATCTTTCCATTTCACAAATGCTGACTGAGCCCCTGCTATGGGCTTGTCACTGGGTCAGGAGCTGGTGAGCGAACTGAGACGAAAACAGCCCCTGTGCCCACGGAGCATGTTTTGGAGACAGCACACAGATTCTTGTGGACTGAACAACGTGTCGGGTGGTGGCGGGTGCAGTGGGGGGACTGAAGCAGGTTGGTGGCGTGGCAGGGAGGGCAGGAGTTTGAGGGATGGGAGGAGGGGGCAATATTACAGTGTCCGGTTGTTCGGAAAGAGCGTCTCTAAAAAGATGCCATTTGGACGTCCTTGGTGGTCCGGCGGTTAAGACTCTGCTCTTCCACTGCCGGGCGTGCTGGTTCAACCCCTAGTCGGGGAAGTGAGATCTCACATGCTGCTGGGTGTGGTCAAACAAGACAAACGCAACAAACATACATTTGAGCAGAAAGCTGAGGGCTGACAGTGAGGCCTTGCGGCCAGAGCACAGGCCCTGGGGTCGCTCCGAGGGCAGCGGGGTGCTGCTGGTGGGTCTGAGGGTGGGCAGGCTGCACTCCGACTGCTGCTTTTAGAGGTTCAGCCGGCTTCTGTGTGGGGAATGGACTGTAGAGGGGCTTGGGGTAAGAACGTCGAGGCTCTCGTTTTTGCAGTGCCTACTATGTGCTATATGAGTGTCCCCGCTGACCCTTTCAGTAATCTGGTTGAATCCAGTCATTAACTAAGATAGGACTGGAAAGCTCCCAGTGGCTTGGAAGTTTGTCCCAGGCTGCGCAGCTCTGACCATAGCGCTCTGTCCAATTGACTGTGTTGGCATAGCTCTTTAAAATGATCGCTGTCCTTCATCTGTTCCTCCTGTTGCTTGGCTTGGTCCTCGGGGCCTTGGACCATGTATTCCTCTTCTGGAATAACTCTGGGAGGTAGGTGTGTTCCCAGCCATAGATGAGGAATCCAGGGTTCACAGAAGCTGTGACTCGAGATGTGTAACGAGGCCACGGGGCCAGTAAATGCCTGAACTGGTGGTGAAAGCCTGGTCTGTGGGCCTCCTACTTTATTATAGTGAAGCAGAGACTTCACGCGATTGGGAACAGTTTTACTTCTTTTCAGCTTTCTGCCTTTTCTCCCTGGCTTTGATTGCTCTCAGGTGACCTGTACCATTCTGTTTTGGGGAGATTGCCTGCGTTACTCACAGCTTAGGGGGCCTTTATGTGTTTTCTTAGCCCTCCTGTAAGTGCCTGTGGTTTGCAGGCCTGTCACAGCGAGAACACCGACGAGTGAGGCCCTCGTAGGAGGATCTCAGACGCTGTGGCACCAGGCTTGGAAGCAGGTCTTCTGATTCTGTTACACCGCCGGACAGATCACGTTCTCCCTGGAGAGGCAGCACGGCGGAGAGAAGACGAGCTCGTCTGTCTCTGGCTCAGCGGGGTGGGAGCGAGAGCCCGAGCCCTGAGCTAAGGAAGCAGAGGAGAGGACAGTCACATCTGAATTATGAGCTTGAACCCCAGGCATTGGTTCTCTTTAGCTGCGATCTGAATTATGGCCAGCCCACGGTTCTGTTTGTACTCCTTTGGGTCCTTGAATCTCTGTCTCTGTGAGTCAGCATGGTATAGGGGAAATGATGAGGCAGTTTGTTTGTTTTACCTCTTAAGAGCCTCTGTGTTACCTCTTCCTTTTATCAAAATATCCCTCAGGATGTACTCTCATGCCCTTATTCACACTAACGGGTAAATGACTGATATCACTTACTGTTTCTTGTATGGGAGAAACTGGATTAGAAATAAAAAAGCTTTAAACTCAAATAATGAATCTTTATTTTATGAATAGTCTTGATCCAGCAATCCCACTCCTGGGCATATATTTGGTGAAAACTGTAATTTGAAAGATACATTCCCCCCAGCATTCGTTGTAGCACTATTTACATTAGCCAAGACATGGAAGCAACCCAAAGGTCCATTAACAGATGAATGGGTAAAGAAGATGTGGTACAGATATACAGTGGAATACAACTCAGCCATAAAAGAGAAGGAAATAATGCTATTCGCAGCAGTGTGAGTGGACCTAGAGATTATCGTACTAAGTGAAGCAAGTCAGACAGAGGAAAATAAATATCGTATGATACCACTTATCTGTGGAGTCTAAAAAGATGGTACAAATTGATTTATTTACAAGACAGAAATAGAATTACAGACATAGAAAACAAGCTTAGGGTTCCCAAAGGGGAAGGGGGGGGGGATAAATTAGGAGTGTGAGATGAGCAGATACACATTGTATATAAAGTAGATAACCAGTGAGGACCTACCGGATAGCACAGGTAACTGTACTCAATATCTTGCAGAAATCTGTAAGAGAAAAGAACCTTGAAAAGAATATGTTAGTGTTATATAACTGAATCACTTTGCTGTATCCCTGAACCTAACACAACATTGTAAATCAGCTACACTTCAGTTAAAAAAAAGAATGAATGTTAATTGCTGGAATTTTAGGCATCAGTGTGAAAGGAGGTGAAAAGTTTTTTTCAGGTCCTAAAAATGATATACTTTTTGTCATCTGTCACCGTTGCCATTCTAAGTACTTTTTGTCTGGTTTTCATTTTATGTTTTCCTTGTAGGGTGCTGTAAGAATGCAGATCTCATGTGTCAGGCAGGCATTGTATGAGATGCTCTACACACATTATTTCATCTTAATAGTGTCTGACATCCAAGGAAGTGGGTGTGAGTCACTGCGTTAAGAATATGGGCAAGGCGGAGAGGGGAAATGGCTTTCTTAGGGCAGCTTGTGTGGTGAGATCTGGTGAAGGTCCTGCTTGGTCTTCTCTTCTGTGAAACTGTGAAATGCGAATTATTTGAGGTGTTTCTACTTCCCTGTTGCTGTTGCTGTTAAGTCGCTTCAGTCGTGTCCGACTCTGTGCGACCCCAGAGATGGCAGCCCGCCAGGCTCCCCCGTCCCTGGGATTCTCCAGGCAAGAACACTGGAGTGGGTGCCATTCTACTTCTCAAACATGCAGTAAGTGTGAGTCAAGTTAGGGTTCCCCAGAGAAACAGAACCCATGGAACACACAGATTTATTTTCCAACATCTCGAGGACAGTTGGCAGCCTGGAAATTCAGGTTAAGAGTTGACATTGTAGCTTCGAGTTTGAATTTCATGGGCCATCAGGCTGAAAAGTTGGGTTTCTGAATTGATTCTTAAGGAAAATTCCTTCTTTTTTGAGAAAATTTGCTCTTAAGACCTTCAACTGCTTGGATGAGGCCCACCCACACTATGGAGGTGCTTTGCTAGAAATCACATCTGAAGAATCTTCACAGCAGCGTCTAGACTGGCATTTTGCCAAAAACCCTGTGCCATGGCCTAGCTGAGTTGACATGTAAAATTAGCCATCATACTAATAAATGGTTAATTTATTAATGCAGTGGTTTTCACTGAGTAATTTTTTTTAAGGTAGCTGAATTCCTTACCTGCTCACTTTCCAGCTGGTTCTGGTGCCGTGGACACAGACACAGGACCAGTTCAGGAGGAAGCGCAGTGGCCCCCAGGGAGCGGCTCTTCACTTATTCCATGGCGTGTGTGTGTTTCTGGTGGGAGTCGTCATATTGTTTTCTGAACACGGATATCCATTTTAAAAAGTTCTTCGTCTTATGTTATTGTTGGAAAAGTGCTCAGACTGACTGGGAAAGCACCAGTTGAGAAGGAGAGAAGGAAAAAACCCTTAAGCAGGATTTGACGGTCAGGAGTTGCAGCTGGGAAGGGGAGGAAGGTGGGGCTGGAGTTCATACTGATCCCAAGTATGCAGTGTGACTAAGGGGGGACTTGAAGAGAGAGCTGTGCAGTCAGCTCTGCAAAAGCAGGAATGGATTTGTCTTATAGGTGCAGGCAAAAGAGTTTACCTATTTTCTTGTTATAGGCAAGTCAGAAAAACAGGAGTATTGTTATTATTTTTAAAATTTTATTGAAGTCTGGTTGATTTACAATGTTGTGTTAGCTCTTGCTATACAGCAAAGTGACTCAGTTATACCTGTATTTATTGTTTTTCATCTTCTTTCTCATTAATGGTTTATCACAGGATATTGAACACAGTTCCCTGTGCTCTGCAGCAGGACCGTCTTGTTTATCCTTCCTGTATATACTGGTTTGCGTCTGCTAACCCCAAACTCCCGATCCTTTCCACCTCACCTCCCTCCCCCTTGGCAACTACAAGTCTGTTTTCTATGTGAGTTTCTTTCTGTTTCGTGGAGAAGTTCATCTCTGTCATCGTTCATATTCCATATATAAGTGGTTCTCACATGGTATCTGTGTCTTTCTGACTTACTTCGCTTGGTGTGATCATGTCTAGGTCCATCCATGTTGCTGCAGATGGCATTCTTTCATCCCTTTTTATGGCCGGATAGTATTCCATTGCATAAATGGACTCCATCTTCTTTAGCCATTCCTCCATTGATGGACTTTTGGGTTGTTTCCATGTCTTGGCTATTGTGAATAGTACTGCTGTCTGTCTTTTGCCTAAAACCTTAACCTCAATAGATTTAGGTTGGTGGAAGATAAAAGCCAGGTTCATGTGCAAGCTATTTCTGCTTCCTGTTTGGATACCTAACCTCCTGTAGGGATAAAGCAGGGAAGATTCTCCGATTACCGATTATCTCTCTGAAAGAGAGATCTGTACAAACCAGGGGACACCCGTGGGGGCCTTGGACCACGTGGTGGTTCTGCATGGATCTCAAGTGCTCTGGGGCTGGGATAGGCAGCAGATCTTTGGGAAAACTCGGATGTCAGTGAAGAGCGTTTGAAATCTACTTTGCACTGTAATTGGACTGAGTTGCCAGTAGTGTGAAGAATCCGGGTTGGGCTGCTTCCAGAGACCCGGCTGTGGCAGGGGCCCTCCTTGTATTGGGCTCTGCTCGCTGGTCCCATCCGGTGGGGCCCACAGCCCACGGTTACCTTCCCTGAACACGTGGAGCCATGGAGCCAGCCCTGTCTTCTTCAGGAGGCAGAAGCCAAACACTGCAAGCTTCATGGACTTGGCTTCACTTCAATGATAAAAGCTATTTTTTTTTTTAATGAAAACCTAATTCTTCCACCTGATTGCAGTAATAACTGAAGTGAGAGAATGGCTGTGTACAAGCTGTTATCTAGAGTCTCATTAATGAAGACAGATAATGAAATGAAGGTGTAAGACAGCCTTACTTATGTTTCAACAGAAAAGAATTGCTTTTTTTTTTTCTAAAATGTGTTTGTCTAAATTTTCGTTCTTTTCTACAACAATGAAGACAATGAATTTAGAAGGATAAAGCAATTGGTTTTGAAAGGAATAAAGGTGAAGTGCACTGGAAAGATACAAGGGTATCTCAAAGACCTGAGGGCTTGGTCAGCGAGGATGGGAAGGACAGATGTGAGGATGACGAGGACTGCCTCCTGAGAGCAGCTCCTAATGTGGCCTAGTTCCAGGCACTTCCAGCCTCTCTTTGTTGGTTCACTGTTTCCTGGAATGACAGTCATATAGACTTACCTGGACTTAGTCCCTGCCCAGATTACACAGACATCTCCCTTGTCCCCCACCACCTTCTTGTTAGTTACCTTACTTTCCATTTTGCAGTAAGGTGTGATCAGCCAGGGATGTGACTGGGTAACATCAAGTGATGCTCAGGTTCCTGAATGCTCTGTACGTGTTGGCCTCTGAGCTCAGTGCTTTTCAAGTATCCCCATCCTGCCCCTGCAGCCCCGTGTCTCGCATACTGTTGTATGTCCTACTTCTCAGACGAGCAAACCAAAGCCCAGAGAGGCCCAACGGTTTCTCAAAGCTTTTCCCTGACATCCAGTCTTTAGCAGGTCAGTTCAGCTCACTTCAGTTGCTCAGTTGTGTCCAACTCTTTGCAATCCCCTGAACTGCAGCATGCCAGGCCTCCCTGTCCATCACCAACTACCGGAGTTTACTCAAACTCATGTCCATTGAGTTGGTGATGCCATCCAGCCCTCTCATCCTCTGTCATCCCCTTCTCCTCCCACCTTCAATCTTTCCCAGCATCAGTCTTTTCCAATGAGTCAATTCTTCTCATCAGGTTGCCAAAGCATTAGAGCTTCAGCTTCAGCATCAGTCCTTCCAATGAATATTCAGGATAGATTTCCTTTAGGATGGACTGGTTGGATATCCTTGCAGTCCAAGGGACTCTCAAAAGTCTTCTCCAACACCACAGTTCAAAAGCATCAATTCTTCAGCATTCAGCTTTCTTTATAGTCCAACTCTCACATCCATACCTGACTACTGGAAAAACCATAGCCTTGACTAGACGGACCTTTGTTGGCAAAGTGATGTCTCTGTTTTTAAATATACTGTCTAGATTTGTCATAGGTTTTTTTCCAAGGAGCAAGCGTCTTTTAATGTCATGGGTGCATTCACCATGTGCAGTGATTTTAGAGCCTAAGAAAATAAATTCTGTCACTGTTTCCATTGTTTCCCCATCTATTTGCCATGAAATGATGGGACCAGATGTCATGATCTTTATTTTTTGAATCAACATTGGAACCAGTCTGTTGTTCCATGTCTGGTTCTAACTGTTGCTTCTTGACCTGTGTACAGATTTCTCAGGAGGCAGGTAAGGTGGTCAGGTATTCTCATCTCTTTAAGAATTTTCCACAGTTTGTTGTGATCCACACAGTCAGAGGCTTTGGCATAGTCAATAAAGCAGAAATAGATGTTTTTCTGGAACTCTCTTGCTTTTTGATGACCAACAGATGTTGGTAATTTGATCTCTGGTTCCTCTGCCTGTTCTTAATCCTGCTTAAACATCTGGAAGTTCTCAATTTATGTACTGTTGAAACGTCACTTGGAGAATTTTGAGCATTTTTGATAGCATGTGAGATGAGTGCAATTGTGCAGTAGTTTGAACATTCTTTGGCATTACTTTTCTTTGGGATTGGAATGAAAACTGACTTTTTCCAGTCCTGTGGCCACTGACATATTGAGTGCAGCGCTTTAAAAACATCTTTTAGGATTTGAAATAGCTCAACTGGAGTGCCATCACCTCCACTAGCTTTGTTCGTAGTGACGCTTTCTAATGCCCACTTGACTTCACATTCCAGGATGTCCGGCTGTAGATGAGTGATCACACCATCGTGATTATCTGGGTCATGAAGGTCTTTTCTATACAGTTCTTCTGTGTATTCTTGCCACCGTTTCTTAATATCTTCTGCTTCTGTTAGATCCATACTGTTTCTGTCCTTTATTGTACCCCCCCCACCCCTTTGTATGACATGTTTCCCTGGTATCTCTAATTTTCTTGAAGAGATCTTTAGTCTTTCCCATTCTATTGTTTTCCTCTATTTCTTGGCATTGATCACTGAGGAAGGCTTTCTTATCTCTCCTTGCTATTGTTTGGAACTCTGCATTCAAATGGGTATATCTTTCCTTTTCTCCTTTGCCTTTCATTTCTCTTCTTTTCTCAGCTATTTGTAAGGCCTCCCCAGACAACCATTTTGTCTTTTTGCATTTCTTTTTCTTGGGAATGGTCTTGATCACTGCCTCCTGTACAATGTTCTTCAGGTACTCTGTCTATCAGATCTTATTCCTTGAATCTATTTCTCACTTCCACTGTATGATCGTAAGGGATTTGATTAAGGTCATACCTGAATGGTCTTTGCATTGATTGCTGAGGAAGGCTTTCTTATCTTTTCTTGCTATTCTTTGGAACTCTGAATTCAGATGCTTGTATCTTTCCTTTTCTCCTTTGCTTTTCACTTCTCTTCTTTTTTGTATTCTTGCCACCTCTTCTTAATATCTTCTGCTTCTGTTAGGTCCAGACCATTTCTGTCCTTTATCGAGCCCATCCTTGCATGAAATGTTCTCTTGGTATCTCTAATTTTCTTGAAGAGATCTCTAGTCTTTCCCATTCTGTTCTTTTCCTCTATTTCTTTACATTGATTGCTGAAGAAGGCTTTCTTATCTCTTCTTGCTATTCTTTGGAACTCTGCATTCAGATGCTTATATCTTTCCTTTTCTCCTTTGCTTTTTGCTTCTCTTCTTTCCACAGCTATTTGTAAGGCCTCCTCAGACAGCCATTTTGCTTTTTTGCACTTCTTTTCCATGGGGATCGTCTTGATCCCCGTCTCCTGTACAATGTCACAAACCTCCGTCCATAATTCATCAGGTGCTCTATCTATCAGATCTAGTCCCTTAAATCTATTTCTCATCTACTGTATAATCATAAGGGATTTGACTTAGGTCATACCTGAATGGTCTAGGGTTTTCCCCCCTTTCTTCAATATAAGTCTGAATTTGGCAATAAGGAGCTCATGATCTGAGCCACAGTCAGCTCCCGGTCTTGTTTTTGTTGACTGTATAGAGCTTCTCCATCTTTGGCTGCAAAGAATATAATCAGTCTGATTTTGTTGTTGACCATCTGGTGATGTCCATGTGTAGAGTCTTCTCTTGTGTTGTTGGAAGAGGGTGTTTGCTATGACCAGTGCATTTTCTTGGCAAAACTCTATTAGTCTTTGGCCTGCTTCATTCCGCATTCCAAGGCCAAATTTGCCTGTTACTCCAGGTGTTTCTTGACTTCCTACTTTTGCATTCCAGTCCCCTATAATGAAAAGGATATCTTTTTTGGGTGTTAGTTCTAAAAGGTCTTATAGGTCTTCATAAAACCATTCAACTTCAGTTTCTTCAGCATTACTGGATGGGGCAGAGACTTGGATAATTGAGATATTGAATGGTGCCTTGGAAATGAACAGAGATCATTCTGTCGTTTTTGAGATTGCATCCAAGTACTGCATTCTGGGCTCTTTTGTTGACCATGATGGCTACTCCATTTCTTCTGAGGGATTCCTGCCCACAGTAGTAGATATAATGGTCATCTGAGTTAAATTCACCCATTCCACTCCATTTTAGTTAGCTGATTCCTAGAATGTCGACATTGACTCTTGCCATCTCCTGTTTGACCACTTCCAATTTGCCTTGATTCATGGACCTGACATTCCAGGTTTCTATGAAATATTACTCTTTACATCATCAGACCTTGCTTTTATCACCAGTCATATCCACAACTGGGTACTGTTTTTGGTTTGGCATATCCACAACTGGGTACTGTTTTTGGTTTGGCTCCATCCCTTCATTCTTTCTGGAGTTATTTCTCTTCTGATCTCCAGCAGCATATTGGGCACCTACCAACCTGGGGAGTTCCTCTTTCAGAATCCTATCATTTTGCCTTTTCAGACTGTTCATGGGGTTCTCAAGGCAAGAATACTGAAGTGATTTGCCATTCTCTCTGCAGGGGACCACATTCTGTCAAACCTCTCCACCATGACCCGCCCATCTTGGGTGGCCCCATGGGCATCGCTTAGTTTCACTGAGTTAGACAAGGCTGTGGTCGTAGTGTGATTAGATTGACTAGTTTTCTGTGATTATGGTTTCAGTGTGTCTTCCCTCTGATGCCCTATTGCAATACCTACTGTCTTACTTGAGTTTCTCTTACCTTGCTGCTGCTGCTAAGTCACTTCAGTGGTGTCTGACTCTGTGCGACCCCATAGACAGCAGCCCACCAGGCTCCCCCGTCCCTGGGATTCTCCAGGCAAGAACACTGAAGTGGGTTTCCATTTCCTTCTCCAATGCATGAAAGTGAAAAGTGAAAGTGAAGTCACTCAGTCGTGCCCGACCCTCAGCTACCCCATGGACTGCAGCCTTCCAGACTCCTCCATCCATGGGATTTTTCCAGGCAAGAGTACTGGAGTGGGGTGCCATTGACTTCTCGGACATGGGGTATCTCTTCACAGCTGCTCCAGCAAAGCACAGCCACTGCTCCTTACCTTGGATGAAGGGTATCTCCTCACCGCCGCCCCTCCTGATCTTGAACGTGGAATAGCTCCTCTAGGCCCTCCTGCACCCAGGCAGCTACCTCTCCTTGGACATGGGGTTGCTCCTCCTGGCCACCGCCCCTGACCTCGTACGTGGTATAGCTCCTTTCGGCTGCTCCTGTGCTGTCGCAGCCTGGCAGTCTCAGCCACCGCCCCTGACCTCAGATGCAGGGTAACTACTCTTGGCCACTGCCCCTCAGGATGGGGTCCTCCCGGCTTCTGCCCCTAACCTCAGACATGGGGTAGCTCCACTCGGCCAAGCTCTGTGCACAGTTGCAGCCGCCCACGCTCTGGTGATTGCAGCCATGAAATTAAAAGACGTTTACTCCTTGGAAGGAAAGTTATTACCAATCTGGATAGCATATTCAAAAGCAGAGACATTACTTTGCCAACAAAGATCCGTCTAGTCAAGGCTATGGTTTTTCCAGTGGTCACGATGGGTGTGAGAGTTGGACTGTGAAGAAAGCTGAGCACTGTAAAACTGATGCTTTTGAACTGTGGTGTTGGAGAAGACTCTTGAGAGTTCCTTGGACTGCAAGGAGATTCAACCAGTCCATCCTAAAGGAGGTCAGTCCTGGGTGTTCATTGGAAGGACTGATTAGTGCATATATAAGTATATACACTTATAGAGTATAAGCCATCCTGCAATTCTCAAAAGATCAAGGCCCACAGAAGACAGAATTCTTTAAAAAATTCATATGGGAATGTCCATTTATGTGGCAATCTATGAAACTATTTGTACTTGGCAAAGAGTACAGGTAATAACTTTTGTGAACTACTAGCTAAAATTAGTTTTAAAACTCTTAGTTTCCTAAAAATAAACCCTATCATATCACATCAATAACATCATAAAAGCAAATGTTGGCAAAATACAAAGTTAGGTGAACAGAGACTATTCTCAGTAAGGCTTAATAAACATAATGGAAACTATAACAAGTTAATGATTAATAAAAGTACTGTGAAAATGCAGTGATATTATCTGTGCACATATTATAAATGTAGATTAAGTCACTTTAAAGTAGTTCTACTTGAATCTAGTTTGGAATACATAAATAAGATTTTATAGTTTTCCCTAAAATACAAATGAGGTAAAAAATTAGGCAACATTTTGTTAACATATCTAGTTATCTCCATATTTATCTCAAAAGTGTTTCAGTTCAGTTCAGTTACTCAATCATGTCCAACTCTTTGCGACCCCATGAATTGCAGCACGCCAGGCCTCCTTGTCCATCACCAACTCCTGGAGTTTACCCAAACTCATGTCCATTAAGTCGGTGATGCCATCCAACCATCTCATCCTCTGTCAACCCTTCTCCTCCTGCCCCTACTCCATCCCAGCATGAGAGTCTTTTCCAGTGAGTCAGCTCTTTGCATCAGGTGGCCAAAGTATTGGAGTTTCAGCTTCAGCATCAGTCCTTCCAATGAACACCCAGGACTGACCTCCTTTAGGATAGACTGTTGGATCTCCTTGCAGTCCAAGGGACTCTCAAGAGTCTTCTGCAACACCACAGTTCAAAAGCATCAGTTCTTCAGTGCTCAGCTTTCTTCACAGTCCAACTCTCACATCCATACATGACCACTGGAAAAACCATAGCCTTGGCTAGAGGGAACTTAGTCGGCAAAGTAATGTCTCTGCTTTTGAATATGCTATCCAGGTTGGTCATAACTTTTCTTCCAAGGAATAAGCATGTTTTAATTTCATGGCTGCAATCACCATCTGCAGTGATTTTGGAGCCCCCAAAAATAAAATTTGACACTGTTTTTACTGTTTCTCCATCTATTTCCCATGAAGTGATGGGACCAGATGCCATGATCTTCGTTTTCTGAATGTTGAGCTTTAAGCCAACTTTTTCACTCTCCTCTTTCACTTCCATCAAGAGGCTTTTTAGTTCCCCTTCACTTTCTGCCATAAAGGCGGTGTCATCTGCATATCTGAGGTTATTGATATTTCTCCCAACAATCTTGATTCTAGCTTCTGCTTTTTCCAGCTCTGCGTTTCTCATGATGTACTCTGCAACTAAGTTAAATAAGCAGAGTGACTATATACAGCCTTAATGTACTCCTTTTCCTATTTGGAACCAGTCTGTTGTTCCATGTCCAGTTCTAACTGTTGTTTCCTGACCTGCATACAGGTTTCTCAAGAGACAGGTTAGGTGGTCTGGTATGCCCATCTCTTTCAGAATTTTCCACAGTTTACTGTGATCCACACAGTCAAAGGCTTTGGCATATTCAATAGTGTTTAACAGTGCAAAAAAATTTTTTCCAAAACTAAAATAATGTATCAGGAACACATTATATGTGTCTGTGAACTATCTACTTTTGTAAATAAACATAATTATGTCACTTATTTCCTATTCCTTTTTTCAATTCTTGTGTCAGTGTTACATTGTTACAGCACAGCTAGACACACCTCCTCCCCAAAGAAAGCTTTTGTTTAGATAACACAGCATTTTCTAATTTTCACAGCTACTATTGTGGGGTAATTATATTCAACTTATAGACATAAAAATGAAATCTTGGACAATTTAACAATATTATCCACCTTCCTAAGTGGAAAACACAGAACCCAAACTCTGGCATATCTGGCTCCAAGTCTGTGGTCTTTAAAGCTACTCAGGCTGCTGATCAGTTTTCTCCCTCTTAGCAGAGGAAATGTGACTGTACTGGTAAGTTATTGTTCAGTCGCTCAGTCATGTCTGATTCTTTGCAAGCTGAAAGACTGCAGCAGGCTAGGCTTCCTTGTCCTTCTCTATTTCCCAAAGATTGCTCAACTCAGGTCCATTGAGTCAGTGATGCTATCCAACCATCTTATCCTCTGTTGTCCCCTTCTCCCTCAATCTTTCCTAGCAGCAGGGTCTTTTCCTATGAGTTGGCTTTTCACATCAGGTGGCCAAAGTATTCAAGGTTCAGTTTTAGCATCAGTCCTTGCAATGAATATTCAGGACTGATTTCCTTTAGGATTGACTGGTTTGATCTCCTTGCTGTCTAAGATGACTCTCATGAGTTTTTTCCAACACCACAGTTCAAAAGCATCAATTCTTCGGAGCTCAACCTTCTTTATGGTCCAACTCTCATTCACACACAGCTACTGGAAAACCGAGTTTTGATTATACAGACCTTGGCCAGCAAAGTGATGTCTCTGCTTTTCAATCTCATAGCTTTTCTCTCAAGGTGCAAGTCTTTTAATCTCATGGCTGCAGTCACTGTCCTCAGTGATTTTGGAGCCCAAGAAAATAAAGTCTCTCACTATTTCCTTTGTTTCTCCATCTTTTTGCCATGAAGTAATGGGACCAGATGCCATGATCTTAGTTTTTTAAGGGTGAGTTTTAAGCCAGCTTTTTCACTCTCCTCTTTCACCTTCATCAAGAGGCTCTTTAGGTCCTCTTTGTTTTCTGCTGTTAGGGTGGTGTCATCTGCATATCTGAGGTCCAGTATCTGTGTATAATTATTCCAAAATGTTCTTTAAAAAAAAATGTTGGCACTTAATTAAATAATCAAAACTTGAGAATACAAGAATGAATAACTCCTAGTCTGAATAAGATACATGTCTATAAGATACATAGTATAGAGATATTACTAAATCTTAGAATGTATTAGATAAATAAACAGATAATGTATTAGATAAATAAACATTAGATAAATAAAATAAATGCATAACATTTCTGGTAAGTTTTCCATGGATAAAAATGAGGCTCTGAATAAGCTTTCACAGTTTTCTCACAGTGGAATTGGTGAAACACTTTAAGTACAGCTGATGGAAAGTCTCTGTCTGGCCTGGAGTTCTCCTTTTTAGCATCTCCTTTCTCTTTAATGAATACTTCACTACTTTTGTGCCATCCTATTCTATCATGGATCATTGGTCTATTAGGAGCAAGAATCTTTATTTTCAGTCTAATTTTTCACATGTTGAAAGTTCAAGTATGAGATAATTACATTCTAATAATATTTACTCATCATGACTACTCAAAACCTGCTAATCATTTTCTTACATGTATTGCATTTATTATCTCATACATATCTATAGAACATTGCAAGGTAAATATTTTTACCTCCACCGTAGAGCTGAAGAAACTGAGGCTTTGAAGTCACACAGATAGGAGACGGTGAACTGGAATTCAGATGCAGAAATGTCTAACTTCAAGCTGTGTACTCAGCCACTTTAAGTACACTGATGTTTCTCTAACAAGCTTTGCAAAATATCAGCCACATGCTTTCCATGCCAACCCAGACATAGCCTCTTCCTCTGTTTACATGGCATTCTGAGCTCTGGGTGAGGCAACTACTCTCTGTGCCAAAGAAAACAATACTTTATAGTTCCCTATGAAGGAAAGAGGGCTAATTTTGTTTTCCAGGGAGAAACCTATTACTTTCAGATTAATGACCGAAATAAAGACACGTCATTCAAAGATAAACATTTCCTCTAGGGCAGCATTAAATCTTCTCTAGTGACAGTGCTCTGGGGATGCTCTGAGTTAATTCTACCTAAATGGAGTTTACATTTTAATCAATTTATCAATTTTATCACTTGTACATTTTAAACAATGTATGTATTTAATTAAGTCCTACAACTTATTTAGTCCTATAATTTGCCCCAGTGGCTCAGTGGCAAAGAATCTGCCTGCCAGTGCAGGAGACACAAGTTCAATCCCTGGGTCGGGAAGATCCCCTGAAGAAGGAAATGGCAACCAATTCCAGTATTCCTGCCTGGAAAATTCCATGGACGGAAGAGCCTGGTAGGCTATAGTCCATGGGGTCACAAAGAGTCAGATAAGACCTTGTGATTAAATAACAATGAATGAAATAATTTTAGCTATACACAATAAATTAAATTATATAGAACTTAATTCCACCTGAAGTCCAACTTTTTCTAGATTCAAGGCTATTTGAGACCCTTAAAAAATGTTTCAAGTGGACATTTAAGCTTCCAGTGGGAAACGTTATAATTCATATACTGAAAAATATGCTGTCATGTACAAAGATGAAAACTCAGACCTCTTCTCAGTATGCTACATTGTTTCCCAAGAAAGAAGGGGAGGAAGAATTTTGCTAATCTGTCTTCATATATTAGCTGGTTCCTGCTGAAAATAATGATGGGCTCTTGAAAAAAATGTCATTCTGTACTATTATGAAGCTAACTGGCTGACGAGCTAAGTTCACAATCTCAGCTTTCTTGGCACCATGCTAAAACTAACTGAATTATTTGGTTTTCAAAGCAAGAAAGGTTTACTCTGCCAGTCTAAATGCCAAGGGGATTCACTATGTAGTAATTTTTTAAACCTTTTTTAACCCTGATTAAATGTTGTTTTTAAAGTTCATCCTGAGAAATTTATATTACAATTAAAAATTCACCCCCCATGTATTTAAGTCAACTTTCTTTTATTTTTTCCCTAACCACTTACAAAGCAGTATGCTAAAAGTCACATATCAAGGATCTACCATAATACAACTTTTAATAGACACATGGGTGCACTTTAGCCAAAATCCACATACTTGGAGGGGAATGAATACATCTACTATTTATAGTTAAATACTTCCTCTACCTGGAGGACTCCTATCCTGGAAGGATTTTAGAACATGAAGTACTGATATATTATTTTGAAAATAAAGTGAGTTACAATCTTTTAAAAGCCTTGCCAGGAAGAAGAGAAATACAAAATATAGATTGTGAAACTCCCTCTTGGGGAGATTAAGTCATAACTGTGATTAAGTCATAAACCTCTAAATTTATGGCAACTTTCCACTATAAAAGTCAAGTGTTATATTTTCAAAATTCTGTAATTTTTGTGTGCTATTTTATAGTGAACTTTGGTAATTATTTTATCCTTTTAAACCATTCCCCCAATCTTGAGAAAGAAGAATGGAATTGAAGGAATCAACCTGCCTGACTTCAGGCTCTACTACAAAGCCACAGTCATCAAGACAGTATGGTACTGGCACAAAAACAGAAATATAGATCAATGGAACAAAATAGAAAGCCCAGAGATAAATCCACACTCCTATGGACACCTTATCTTCAACAAAGGAGGCAAGAATATACAATGGATTAAAGACAATCTCTTTAACAAGTGGTGCTGGGAAAACTGGTCAACCACTTGTAAAAGAATGAAACTAAAACACTTTCTAACACCATACACAAAAATAAACTCAAAATGCATTAAAGATCTAAATGTAAGACCAGAAACTATAAAACTCCTAGAGGACAGCATAGGCAAAACACTCTCCAACATACATCACAGCAGGATCCTCTATGACCCACCTCTCAGAATACTGGAAATAAAGGCAAAAATAAACAAATGGGACCTAATTAAAATTAAAAGCTTCTGCACAACAAAGGAAACTATAAGCAAGGTGAAAAAACAATGTTCAGAATGGGAGAAAATAATAGCAAATGAAGCAACTGACAAAGAATAAATCTCAAAAATATACAAGCAACTCCTACAGCTCAATTCCAAAAAAATGAATGACCCAATCAAAAAATGGGCCAAAGAAAAAAATAGACATTTCTCCAAAGAAGACATACGAATGGCTAACAAACACATGAAAAGATGCTCAACATCACTCATTATCAGAGAAATGCAAATCAAAACCACAATGAGGTACCATTTCACACCAGTCAGAATGGCTGCGATCCAAAAGTCAACAAGCAATAAATGCTGGAGAGGGTGTGGAGAAAAGGGAACCCTCTTACACTGTTGGTGGGAATGCAAACTAATACAGCCACTATGGAGAACAGTGTGGAGATTCCTTAAAAAACTGGAAATAGAACTGCCATGTGACCCAGAAATCCCACTGCTGGGCATACACACCGAGGAAACCAGAATTGAAAGAGACACGTGTACCCCAGTGTTCATCGCAGCACTGTTTATAATAGATAGGACATGGAAGCAACCTAGATGTCCATCAGCAGATGAATGGATAAGAAGCTGTGGTACGTATACACAATGGAGTATTACTCAGCCATTAAAAAGCATACATTTGAATCAGTTCTAATGAGGTGGATGAAACTGGAGCCGATTATACAGAGTGAAGTAAGCCAGAAAGAAAATACCAATACAATATACTAACACATATATATGGAATTTAGAAAGATGGTAATGATAACCCTGTATGTGAGACAGCAAAAGAGACACAGATGTATACAACAGTCTTATGGACTCTGTGGGAGAGGGAGAGGGTGGGATGATTTGGGAGAATGGCATTCAAACATGTATAATATCATATGTGAAATGTATCACCAGTCCAGGTTTGATGCATGATACTGGATGCTTGGGGCTGGTGCACTGGGATGACCCAGAGGGATGGTACGGGGAGGGAAGTGGGAGGGGGTTTCAGGATGGGGAACACATGTACACCCGTGGCAGATTCATGTTGATGTATGGCAAAACCAATACAATATTGTAAAGTAATTAGCCTCTGATTAAAATAAATAAATTTATATTTTAAAAAAAGAAGCTTCAATAAACAATTATGGACAAATTAAATAAAAAAATAAACCATTCCCCCAATCCTTCCAATACTGCTTTACATGAATTGAGAAAGTTCAGAAATATTAGTTCATTAGCTTAAAAAAGTCATCACAGAGTAACACACAAAACAGGATTTTAAGAAACAAAAACTTGGGGCACTCTAATGTAAAAGAAAATAGCAAGTATCCTCATTTAAATTTCAAAGCATCAACTAAATTCAAGTATCATACAGCATTAATTCCAATACTCAATGTTCCCCTGTAACAATACATCATCTTTCTTGTGCATGAACACATCTGATCTTCAAAGCCATTCCTTGAGGAGACTATCATTATTATAATCTCCATTTTATAAATAAGTAAATGATAACTCAGAAAGTTGAAGTGTCTCCTAAGAGATAAACTAAGGTCCCAGACTAAATTCTTGGTGTGTTCTAAGGCAGGCAAGCCCCATAAAAGTCAGGGTAAATCTTCAGTGAAGAGTGAGGATAATCAATGAAGACCCAGGTCAAATTGCACTTCAGGAAACGCCCTGCTATACTGTATGCAGCAGCTATTCTGTGGTTCTGAAAAAAAGAGACTATTTCCACAATCCTGCATGTATCAGTAGGACATTATCAAAAAGCTTAGCTTATCTGATTATAATGAAATATGTTAAATAATAAATACAGACATGGAACAACGAACTGGTTCCAAATTGGGAAAGGAGTACATCAAGGCTGTACTGTCACCCTGCTTATATAACTTATATGCAGAGTACATCATGCAAAATGCTGGGCTAGATGAAGCACTCGCTGGAATCAAGATTACCAGGAGCAGTATCAATAACCTCAGATATGCAGATGACACCACCCATATAGCAGAAAGCAAAAAAGAACTAAAGAGCCTCTTGTTGAAAGTGATAGAGGAGAGTGAAAAAGCTGGCTAAAACTCAACATGCAAAATACTAAGATCATAGCATCTGGTACCATCACTTCATGGCAAATAGATGCAGAAACAATGGAAACAGTGACAGACTTCATTTTCTTGGGCTCCAAAATCACTGCAGATGGTGACTGCAGCCAAGAAATTAAAAGACACTTGCTCCTTGGATGAAAAGCTATGACCAACGTAGACAGTGTATTAAAAGGCAGAGACATTACTTTGCCAAGAAAGATCCGGTCTAGTCAAGGCTATGGTTTTTCCAGAAGTCATATATGGATGTGAGAGTTGGTCCATAAAGAAGGCTGAGTGCCGAAGAATTGATGCTTTTGAACTGCGGTGTTGAAGAAGACTCTTGAGAGTCCTTGGACTGCAAGGAGATCCAACCAGTCAATCCTAGAGGAAATCAATCCTGAATATTCATTAGAAGGACTGATGCTGAAGCTGAAACTCTGATAGTTTGGCCAACTGATGTGAAGAACTGACTCATTAGAAAAGACCCTGATGCTGGGAAAGATTGAAGGCAGGAGGAGAAGTGAATGACAGAGGATGCGATGGGTGGATGGCATCAGCAACTCAATGGATGTGAGTTGCAGCAAGCTCTGGGAGTTGGTGAAGGACAGGGAAGCCTGGTGTGCTGTAGTCCATGGAGTCCCAAAGAGTCAGACATGACTGAGCAACTGAACTGAAATGATGTAAAATAACATACTCCTCATAGATTTCTGTCTCAAAAGCATAATACCCTTATATGTGGAGGTTTCTAGTTGCAGAGTGACAGTTATTGCTCAGAGAAGTAAAAAGATAAGCTATGACTGAAGCTTCTTAGCAAAAACTACATGTGCCATGTCTTTGCATTAATAAACAGTTCTACTACCTCCATCACCAGGTATATTTTAACAATTAAAACTTAAATCTGAGACATCCCTGCTGGCGCAGCAGGTAAGAATCTGCCTGGCAATGCAGGGCATTCAGGTTCGATCCCTGGTCTGGTTAAGATACCACACGTGGTGGAGCAACTAAGCCTGTTCCTACAGCTACTGAAGGCTGAGCTCCTAGTCCCTGAGCTCCACAGCAATGAGAACCCTGCACACTGCAACGGAGAGAAGCTCTCACTTGCCAAAACCAGAGGAAACCAACTCAAAGCAACAAAGACTCAATGCAGTCAAAAACTAATTAACCACTTTAAAAAAAACTTAAGTCTGAGACCATCAATAAAATTAAAACAGGATTCTACCTACACTTTTAGTTTATGATATAATGGAATTTAAGCCTTACAAAGAGATTTCTAAGAGCCCCTTAGACTTAACTTTTAATTAGGACTAACTTGATAAAGTTGCAGTACAATGCAGCATAACTCAATACCTGATTTATTTTGAAAATGAATCAGATATATCTACTGTCTTTCACACCTTTAACCATTGATTTGACTAAACCTCAATTTAGTATTAACAGTTTGAAAGTATATATTGTTTCTCCTTTTTAACCTTTTCTGAATTACATCATGTATTTTCCTACACACTTATTTAAATGCACACACACACAGTTTAATTGCTTACCTAGACTATTTTAAATATGTTTAAAGCTCAGCACTTTTCCCTATAATTCTCTGAAAAATTTCATCTCTAATTACTCATCTTTGCAGTCAACTGCTAAATCTACTTCTCTCAAATTGTATATTCTTCTTAATTCCAAATCTACATGTCTAGTTCTCAAGTGGACCCCTATAATAATATGAATCTTCTTAGAAGCAGATCAAATGCCTCATAACTTCAAACTTCTCATCCTCCTACTAAATGTAGTTCTCCTCTTGTGTTCCACGTTCCATCTCAGCCTCATCACACTCTCCACTGCCTGTGTCTGGAATCAGAGAACTTCAGATCATCTACCATCCCCTCTTTCACTCTCCTCCTCTAATCAACTTGTCTGCTCATCTGATTAGTTTCGTTTGATCCATGCTTCCATTCCCATCTCATCTGATCCTTAAACTCATTTGCTCACTGTTTCCATTAATGATTCCCTAGTTTATTCTCTCATCACTTATCTCGAGCATCACATTTCCTTCTGTTCATCCTGCTATGAGCTTAGACCTCTTACTCATCCCTTTATACCTCATGAAGTTGCATCAACTTCCTCCAAATTAAGATGTGGTCTCCTCACTCGCCCCCAAATCTGCAATTTCTCCCAATAACCAGTAGGATTCAGATAGCTGGTTTTGGTATATAAGAGCTTTTTCTATGTGCAACCTACATACTTCATTTATATCTCCCAGGCTACTGCTTTTCCCTTGGTCTCTACTGTAAATTAGTCATTATATCAACTACACACTTTCTGTTACCTAGGACTCCTCCTTTATCTTTCAAGGAATGGCCTTTGTTTTCTCCTGTCCTTATTTGGATCTTGAAATTGAAGTCTTATAATGAAAGAGGAGAGTGAAAAAGTTGGCTTAAAGCTCAACATTCAGAAAACTGAATGTTTTCCGGATGGAAACATAAGATCATAGATCTTAGTATAGCAATAAGATCATAGCATCCAGTCCCATCACTTCATAGCAAATAGATGGAGAAACAGTGGCTGACTTAATTTTGGGGGGCTCCAAAATCACTGCAGATGGTGACTGCAGCCAGGAAATTAAAAGACACTTACTCCTTGCAAGGAAAGTTATGACCAACATAGACAGCACATTAAAAAGGAGAGACATTACTTTGTCAACAAAGGTCTGTCTAGTCAAGGCTTTGTTTTTTCCAGTAGTCATGTATGGATGTGCGAGTTGGACTATAAAGAAAGCTGAGCACCAAAGAATTGACACTTTTGAACTGTGGTGTTGGAGAAGACTCTTGAGATTCTCTTGGACTGCAAGGAGATCCAACCAGTCCATCCTAAAAGAGATCAATCCTGGGTGTTCATTGGAAGGACTGATGTTGAAGTTGAAACTCCAATACTTTTGCCACCTGATGCAAAGAGCTGACACATTTGAAAAGACTCTGATGCTGGCAAAGATTGAGGGCAGGAGGAGAAGGGAATGACAGAGGATGAGATGATTGGATGGCATCACTGACTCAATGGAGATGAGTTGGGTAAATTCCAGGAGTTGGTGATGGACAGGGAGGCCTGGCGTGCTAGAGTTCATGGGGTCGCAAAGAATTGGATATGACTGAGTGACTGAACTGAACTGAATGGCTTCTAACTCTAAACTCTTCTCAGTTCCCTGAGTCAGAATGACTGTCTTCTGCTTGTTTACCTCATTATGTATTTTGTTTGTATCTCTGCCATGAGTGCAGAGAAGGCAACAGCACCCCACTCCAGTACTCTTGCCTGGAAAATCCCATGGATGGAGGAGCCTGGAAGGCTGCAGTTCATGGAGTCACTAAGAATCGGACACGATTGAGTGACTTCACTTTCACGCATCGGAGAAGTAAATGGAAATGGCAACCCACTCCAGTGTTCTTGCCTGGAGAATCCCAGGGACGGGGGAGCATGGTGGGCTGCCATCTATGGAGTCACACAGAGTCGGGCACGACTGAAGTGACTTAGCAGCAGCAGCAGCTGCCATGAGTGAGTGCATGAAAGTCACTCTGTTGTGTCCGACTCTTTGCAACCCCATGGAATAGAGTCCATGGAATTCTCCAGGCCAGAATACTGGAGTGGGTAACCATTTCCTTCTCCAGGGAATCTTTCCAACCCAGGGATCAAACCCAGGTCTCTCATATTGCAGGCAGATTTTTTACCAGCTGAGCGACTAGGGAAGCCGAAGAATACTGGAGTATCTATTATATTCCACCTTAAATTATATTAGGTCTAATTCAATCCAATAAACATTTATTGAGGATCTTCTCTGTGCTAGGCCAGTACTAGAGAGAAAACAAAATGAGTCACACAATGTCTCTCCTCAAAAATTTACAGTCTAAACAACTAACTATAGCAGGCAGATTTTGCATCACAAAAAGATACAAACAAGGTGCTGGGAAGGCTTAAATGAAGTAAATCTGTATATGCCTTCCTTTCCCAGAAAAGGGCAGGAATCATCTTTCTCTCTCTCCTCACACACACACAGTTACATGCAACATACACATACCATTGTGAATGTCATACAGTAATACAATGAAATTCTTTAAAGTAACTCAGTAAATTGATCAAAGTAGATTTAATGCATCAGTTCAGTTCAGTCGCTCAGCTGTGTCCGACTCTGAGACCCCATGAATCGCAGCACGCCAGGCCTCCCTGTCCATCACCAGCTCCCGGAGTTCACTCAGACTCACGTCCATCAAGTCAGTAATGCCATCTAGCCATCTCATCCTTGGTTGTCCCCTTCTCCTCCTGCCCCCGATCCCTCCCAGCATCAGAGTCTTTTCCAATGAGTCAACTCTTCGCATGAGGTGGCCAAAGTACTGGAGTTTCAGCTTTAGCATCATTCCTTCCAAAGAAATCCCAGGGCTGATCTCCTTCAGAATGGACTGGTTTAATGTATATTGTGGGCTAAATAGTTTCTCACCAAAATGCATATGTGGAAGACTTAACCCCAGAACCTCATAGTGTGAGTGTGTTTGGAGAGGAGATCTTTATAGAAATGATTAAGTTACGTGAGATTCAAACGATTGAGTTAGAGTGAACCTTCATCCAATCTGATGCCTTATAAGAAGAAAAATCTGGACACACACAGCAACCCCAGGGGTGTATACTCACAGAAGGAAGACTGTGTGGCCATCTGCAAGCCAAAGACAGGGGCCTCAGAGGAAACCAAGCTTTCCTCTTAGACTCCTGGGCTCCAGAACTGTGAGAATCAAATTTCTGTTGTTGAAGGCATTCAGTCTGAGGTCCTTTGTTACCACAGCCCTAGCAAATTAATACATGGCATATACAAAGAACTGCAGGGAAAATGAGGGAGATGATACCCTGAAAACTAATTAGAAAATAAGCACATACTTAAAAATTAGCTATGCAATTAGTACAGGTCTACACATTATAAAAGCAAAAATAGTAGTCTGATTAGATGAGGTTTATGCTACCAAAGAGTATGACATTGTATATATCAAAGCATGGACTTGATTAGGGGTTCCTAGTTATTTTGCTACAATGGACTCCCTTATTATTTATCCCCTACATTGCACTCCAAGTATTGCTGCTCACTGCATTTGCATGCTTGCTTGATCTACCAAACAAAACATGCACTGTTTTCCAATATATAGAAGAAAATGTGTGTGTGTCTGTGTGTGTATGTGTCCGTCTCTGAGTGTATTTTTCATCAAGGTGAGAATAGCTTGACATTTCAATTAGTCTATGCAATCATATTGCAGGTAAATACATTAGTCTAGTAGACTGTTACAAACACTGGAAGTAGCTTGAATAACATCCCCTTGGCAACTTTCTTGGATCATTAATAGTTTGGACCTCTATATCCAATTAGATGTAATCAGATCAGTAAAATCTATACTCATCAGCACTTGGCATACTATGTAGATCTGAATTTGAGATCTTCCTAAATTACTTTACGGTAAAATGGTGTTTTAAATTTTTTACTACTATGACCTTATAAAGTTTATATGCATGACTTTCTGATTTCTTGCCAAAATCAAATAAATAAATACAAACCTATTGCTTCATAGCATGACCTATGTTATAGTACATGCCATAAAAAGAATGTTAAGCAATGCTGTTTATCTACAAAGACTTGTGTAACAAATTAGTTGCAAGTGAAACTAAACATAACTTTCCAAATTAGTGGTTCTGAATTACCCTGTAGGATTTGACAAAATGATTAAGGTAAGCATGCACTGCTATGAATTTTGAAAATAATGAAATGCACCCACTCAAAAGAAGTTCAAATCAGAGGCTGAAACTTCATTAGTACCATGTTCTAGTCACACAGGATGAATGTCTGTGAGTAAGGCTCTACCACGGTCAAAATTCTCAATTGACTCTGTAATTCATTAGTGGTGGAATAAATTATTAAAATAAAAAGAAAACAAAAACTAGACTTTTAACTTGACACTTTCTATTAGTTCACTTTCTTGATTATAATAGTTTTATATCAAGCAATTACTTTGCAATAATCTTAGATATTAAAATAGTACAAATAAAATCATATTAATGGTTACAGCCAGAAAAAATGACAAGACAGAGGCAAAGCAAAAACAACACCAGTTGTGGGTGTGACAGGTGATGGAAGTAAAGTCTGATGCTGTAAAGAACAATACTGCATAGGAACCTGGAATGTTAGGTCCATGAATCAAGGTAAATTGGAAGTGGTCAAACAGGCGATGGCAAGAGTGAACATCAACATTTTATTGACTATGCCAAAGCCTTTGACTGTGTGGAACAGCAACCTGTGGAACATTCTTCAAGTGATGGGAACACCAGACCACCCACCTTACCTGCCTCCTGAGAAATCTGTATGCAGGTCAAGAAGCAACAGTTAGAATCGGACATGGAATAACAGACTGGTTCCAAATTGGGAAAAGAGTACATCAAGGCTGCATATTGCCACCCTGCTTATTTAACTTCTATGCAGTGTATATCAAGCGAAATGCCAGGCCGGATGAAGCACAAGCTGGAATCAAGATTGCTGGGAGAAATAATAACCTCAGATATGCAGATGACACCACCCTTATAGCAGAAAACAAAAAAGAACTAAAGAGACTGTTGATGAAAGTGAAAGAGGAGAGTGAAATAGTTGGCTTAAAACTCAACATTCAAAACACGAAGATCATGGCAACTGGTCCCATCCCTTCATGGCAAATAGATGGGGAAACATTGGAAACAGTGACAGACTTTATTTTCTTGGGCTCCAAAATCACTGCAGATGGTGACTGCAGCCAGGAAATTAAAAGATGCTTGCTCCTTGGAAGAAAAGCTATGACTAACTTAGCACATTAAAAAGCAGAGACATTACTTTGCCAACAAAGATCCGTCTAGTTAAAGCTATGGTTTTTCCAGTAGTCATGTATGGATGTGAGAATTGGACTATAAAAAAAGCTGAGAGCTGAAGAATTGATGCTTTTGAACTGTGGTGTTGGAGAAAACTCTTGAGAGTCCCTTGGACTGCAAGATCCAACCAGTCAATCCTACAGGAAATCAATCCTGAATATTCATTGGAAGGACTAATGCTGAAGCTGAAATTCTAATACTTTGGCCACCTGATGCAAAGAACTGACTCACTAGAAAGACCCTGATGCTAGGAAAGATTGAAGGCAGGAGGAGAAGGGGATGACAGAGGATGAGATGGTTGGATGGCATCACTGACTTGATGGACATGAGTTTGAGCAAGCTCTGGGAGTTGTTTATGGACAGGGAGGCCTGGCGTGCTGCAGTCCATGGGGTTGCAAAGAGTCAGACACGACTAAACAACTGAACTGAACTGAATGGTTAAAGTAGTTTGCCCAAATGATGACAATCCTTCGGATAAGAATTCAGCTAATAGTGAAAACACTTATGGGACCAGAAATTTTTTCCACTTATAAATGTAGCTGATCAGGGCCACTCCAAAGCGTTCTTCTACAGGTTGTTATGGGTACAAAGGCACAAAGCTGAGGGGGTGAGTTGGCCTGAAAACCAGCCTGAGACAACCCTGAAGACATGTACCTAGTGGCACAGAAGGGGTGCCTTTGACTAACTCACCCAAAGAGGTCCCTTGTGTCCAAGCAGTCCTGGGGCTGTCACCATTTTCTTCAACCAAATGACGCTAAAAATCCCACACATTCTTGGAATCCACTCTAAAAATTATCTAAATAGAATGTGGTTCATGAACTAACTAAACCATAGAATTCTTTTGAACATGCTTTGAACTTAACTGACTGTAAACAGTTTCAAACTTTTTGAATGATTATCCTTTCACAAAGATAAACATTATAACTATTTTACAAACCTTAAACTGACAAAGTTGAATGCAGCAAATTAATGGAATAGAAGAGCAATTTACTGGCAAGAAATTATCTCAATGACAAATACCATTAACAAATGCACCTCAAGACTGTTCAAAATTTGGAACTCCCCGGTAGAACTCCCTAACTCCTTGGCAGTCCAGTGGTTAGGACTCTGCTCTCACTGCCAAGGGTGCAGGTTTAATCCCTGGCTATGGAATTCAGTTCCATTCAGGTCAGTTGCTCAGTTGTGTTAAGATCCCACAAGCCATACAGCATGGGGAAAAAAAAAAGCGTTCAAAATTAAGAAGTAACCTAAGTAGCCTTGCCCTGCATTTCCTAACAGTTTTCAACAATAATCTTCTCAACATTTGAACCAAGTAAAGCAATGGAGTGCCAAATCATCGAGTCCCACTTTCTACGTCCTCTATGAACATAAGCTAACTGAACAAAAAAATTAGGATCACAAGATTAAACCATGTGCAAAATGAATATAAGACAATTTGGAAGTGAGTACTCATGAAAGAAGCAAAAGTGATATTCTTTTTTAGTAGTTCCTTATTTCAAAATTCTTCTTAAAAAATTTCATCCAGGTTAACAACCTAAGTTTGCAACCACTTCTTGAATGGTGAGGATATCTATGAGGTGGCGGGTGAAGGTGGTGAATAGATGCCTTTCACTTATGCAAGAAGCATGTGTTTTTCAGCATACTCTATATGTTTTACAGCACGTAATGAGCAAGTGCGTGACCTTTCAAAGCTTTCTTATTCTATGGGAAACTAAAATTCTTGTCACACATCAGGATTTTTACAAGAGCAGTAGAATAACATTTTGTTTCTTTTATTCATGACCTCGTGCAATTCTGTTGACAAATCTGGTCTCTGAGTGATTTTTGGGCAGAGAATATATGTTCAGATGTAAGTGCTGCTTATTATCCTTTTGTTCCTCAATTTGCTCTTGGGTTTCCTAGTTACAAAGCATTCATTCCACTGACATTCTCTTTATCATCAACTGTTCAAGTAGCCTTAAAAACCTGTGTGTGTGTGTGTGTGAGTGTTCAGTCACATCCAACTCTCTGTGACCCTATGGACTGTAGCTCACCAGGCTCCTCTGTGCATAGAATTTTCCAGGAAAGAATACTGCAGTGGGTTGCTGTTTTCTGTGCCAGGGGATCTTCCCAACTCAGGGATCGAACCAATGTCTTCTACATGGGCAGGTGGGTTCTTTACCACTGTGCCACCTGGGAAGCAAAAACGTCTGCATTCTTAAGCAAAGGAGGTGTGGTCATTATTGGTATATACGCATATTTTTCATTTTTAAAGCTCCATCAAATAGAGCCAGTAGTAAAGACAGATTTAAACTACACTTCAGGGGTTTGAGAACCCAGTCAATCAGATTATATTTAGAGTAAATTAAAATAATCTGTTATTTTTAAATGCTTGCATTCATATAATCTCAGAAAAAAATCAAATTTATGCTTAACAAAAGCAAAATTTCTAATTAATTCAAGTTCATATTCATATGTGATATATTCCTTAAATAGTAATATGCAACTGACATTTGTTTGAGCTTCTATCATCTATTGAGAACAAACACTTAAGCATATTCTGGTATACGTTCCCCTTTGGTTCTATATTGATTGTCTTTGCTAAGGTTAAATAACATCGTTTCTTTCATCAAATCTGTACAGACTCATAACTAATCAAATAAAATAATGTAGCAAAAAGCAAAAGAATTTTAAACCCCCTAACTTATAGAAATCCTAACATATGGAAATCATTTTCTGAATATTCTTTGACTAGCACTATGGATATTTTTCTATATGTAAACATTGAAAAAATGATGAAAAGTACATAGATGATAAATGTATAGGTTTTTTAAAAATGGGATCCTACATACATGACATTTTAAATAAAAATTATTTAGTTAGACTTACTGAAATAAAGAATAAATTGAATAGATACACTGGCATTAAAATATAAATATTTCTTTTACACCTAACATAAGTTCACAAAAGAGTTCTCTAGCACTGAAAAAAGATGTAAGAAATCATACTTTGGGCCTAGATTTTAAAAATTTAAGCAGTATGTGTTAACCTCGTGTTCCATAAGATGAGAACTGCCTCTTCTACTTCTTCCCTTTTCTTCCCACTCACATTGGTTAAGTATATTTGGCGATAACTAATATCAATTTTATTTGCTAAATTATTTTCATATTGCCTCAAGGCACCCATCTAGCTGGCTGGCTGGATTTATGACATCAATAAGTGAGTGGGGGAATTCTACCTGTTAAAAATATGTTACTTGAGTTGCAAAATAAATTTATTTTGAATTTATGGCATGAATAATTATCCTGAAAGACAAAACATCTTGTTTCAATAGACAGGCACTCAAGAGAAAGAAGAATTTTTCCTCTTCCAAAAATCTAGCTTTTGAAATTCAAGAGGCAAAGCTGTGAAGGAGTAGGGCATAAAGTTTACAGCATAAAGACAAAAGTATGATGAAATAATAGCTAGTAACAACACAAATATAGAAAAATTTGCATCAACAGACAAGGAGAATCAGAAGGAACGGAACTCTATCTTGATATTTCCTGGCCCTATGAGATAGGGGTCACCCCATCCCCATGTTCTGAGCAAGCACTAAAGTTTGAGATGGATAATTGAAGCAGATATTGTAGGTGCCCATCCCATATCACTTTACAGTTCACCATTCCCATGAACGCTGTCCTAACAGTTTCAAGATGTAACAGTCTGTTAACTTTGCCTGCACGCTTCTTCCAGTGGCCAGATCCTGGTTGGCCCTCTCTCTCTAGTTCCTGGGAGTTAGTCTGGGAGCAGCTTTCAACCAATAGCTGATGGGAGGTGGTGATAAATATGTCTGCTCCTTTGCCTCTTGTTGGGGTTAATTTTAAGGTGTGTTCTACACTCTCTCCTACAGTTCCTCGGTGTAATTGAGTCCCATTTACCTATGGAAATGAGCTGAACAATTAGCCATCCTTTGTTTTTTTCACTTCCCTGCCACTTCACCATTCCATGTTTCTGGGATCATATCTAAAATCACCTCCCAAATGCCTACACCCACGTCTTTGCCCCAGGATCTGCTTCTGTGTGATCCCCACCTAGAGAGTAGAGAAAAATAAAAGGTTTATGGGGAATCTGAGAACAGAAATGCACCATACTTTTCTGCTTAAGAGATAGGTTCTCCTCTGAGTTCTCCCGAAAGCAGATTCTGAGCTGAAGTTTAGGGTTAAGTTTAGTTCAGTTCAGTCGCTCAGTCATGTCTTACTCTGCAACCCCATGACTGCAGTGTGCCAGGCCTCCCTGTCCATCACCAACTCCCGGAGTTTACCCAAACTCATGTCCGTTGAGTCCATGATGCCATCCAACCATCTATCCTCTGTCGTCCCCTTCTCCCACCTTCAATCTTTCCCAGCATCAGGGTCTTTTCCAATGAGTCAGCTCTTTGCCATCAGGTGGCCAAAGAATTGGAGTTTCAGCCTCAGCATCAGTCCTTCCAATGAACACCCAGGACTGATCTCCTTTTAGGATGGACTGGTTGGATCTCCTTACAGTCCAAGGGACTCTCAAGAGTCTTCTCCAACATCACAGTTTAGGGTGTAGGGTGTTTAATAAAAAGTCCTGGAATCAACACTTGTGTAAAGGAGACAGGAGCAGTACTGAGCCCAGGAAGAAGCTTAGCAGAAACTCAGGGAGGGTGGGCCAACTTCGCAGGGAGCTCTGGAGCTAAAATGACTTCTTTCCCACCTCAGTTAGAAGGATGTCATTGGATGCAGCTGCTTTCTAAAGTGTGTGACCTTGGGTGAGAAGGATGTCTGCCACTGAGCCAATCTGAGAAAGGCATGACAGCTTAAGACAGCCCTGTCCCTCAGTACAGCCGGGACAGGGCAGAGGGTCCTTCCTGGAGGAGGATTCTAAGAATTACACCTTGGTGTCCACCATGAACTTCTGTTCCTCAGATCCACTGAGTCGAGGAAGCAGATCCTTCAAAATTCTCAAGGTCCAAGCATGTATATGATAAACGACACCTTCCCAAAATCTTTGTTTGTATGACTGCTATAGATACATGATAGACAGACGGTAGAAAGAAAAGGAAGGAAAGAAGGAAACCTTGTCAGAGTTCTCCAGAGAAACAGAATCAGTAGTGTGTGTACATGTATAGAGAGAGGGGGCTGAGATTTAAGGAATTGACTCCTGTTATTGTGCAGAATGGCAAGTCCAAAATCTGAAGGGCAGACCAGCAGGGCAGAGACTCAAGGAGGAATTAATACTGCAGTTCAAATCCAAAGGCAGTCTGCAGGGCGGAATTTTCTCCCTCAACCGATGTCCACTTTTTTCCTCTTGAAGTCTTAAACTGATTGGATGAGGCCCATCCACATTATGAGGGTGATCTGCTTACTCCAAGCCTAGTGACTTAACATTAATGTCCTCTAAATAACACCTTCAACAGAAACATCTCGACTCATATTTGACCAAACAGTTAGGCACCGCAGCCTAGTCAAATGGATTCCTAAAATCATCACATCTGTACAGATCATCACAGCAGGTAGACAGGCATTTGTGTCATTTGCCTTTTCCCTCTCGTGTAGCTCTCAGGTATTACTCTTTTACTGAAGGCACAGTACCTGTCTTTCTGGCCTCTCTTTCCCCTCTGCTTTGATTTCCCGCTTCTAACTTTCTGAAGGATGGATTTTAAAAAGAAGCATAGTTCTGAATGCAAAGAAAATGCCTGTAAATGACGGTGGCCCAAGAGCTCACCCATGAGTAAGAGGATTTTAGTTTGGGCATGTGGATTTTGTGCCACTGCATTTGGTATCCCAGAGGTCTTCCTTATTTATTTTTACATTTCTATTTATACTGGTGATTGAATTTGCCAGACATGTGATAGGTAACAATAACAAAGAGGTTTTATAAGAAGTTACTACTTACCCATTTTTAGCACAGAAAATATATAGAAAATGTTTATTAACCTTATGAAACCTGATCATTCAAAGATAACAAGAATATTTTCATTAATGGAAGGGACTCAATAGTTTGTTTGATTTCTATTCAGATATTTAGAAGATGATTAATATTTTTATCAATTCTCTTTTGTAACTAACTTCTCAAGTTTCTATGTCAACACTAGAGACCATAATCAAGATGGAAACTAGTCATCATTTCAGCTTCCTGGAATTTATCAGAATTAATCTTTGAATATATTATACCAAAATGTCAAAGGCATTTACTAGGGAAAGTAATACAACAATTACTAATGTTGAATCAATACCATCACTATTTCCAAATCAATAATGGAAAAATAATTCAAATGATCTATAAATAAGGTCATTTGTGTTTCATATCTGGAACTGTTGCTTGTAATTAATATGTGGTTTATCTTCTCAGCTTTTGTCATGCCTGTAAAGCAATAGGCAAGAAACAGACACAGACAGCCCTCCTCAAATCACTGATATGAAGAAAGCTCTTTGTTATGAGCTAAAAGTTACGTCTTACCTTCTGTATTTGTCTGCCCTTAAACTGTCCCCTTTATCATGTATTGTAAGCAGGTCAGGCCCAACTACAACCTCTTTACTTATTGTTATATACACTACTTCCTGCTTTACATGGGACTCGAGAACATGTTTTCCTACTAACAAATCGGCTGTTTCTCATGTTAGAAAGTACCAAGTAAGTAAAGGAAAAGAACAGTGGGAAAACACTTGCGAAAATCAGTGAATGTGACCTCCAATGGCACTCCAGGTTAAAAATAGACTGGCTTTTAATTATTTCCTTTGAGAGAAATAAAATAACCAGGGCACTTGAAAATATGCCTCAGGCTTCTTTCCTCAGAGCACTATCTGAAAATACCCCTAGTGTCCAGTCAGGCAGTACTGTAAACACTCACAATCAGGGTTTCTGCCTCAAACACTATAAGGGCCAGAGAGAGGGCTTGTCAGCCCAGGACACCTAGACCTCATCTACTGCTCCTGCCATCCTCCCCGCAGGGCTGACAGGCACCAGAATTTCCATCTCATCAGCTGGTGCCCACAAGGTCAGTTTTCAACAACGTGCATTTTATTACAAGCACAGTGGACTCTTCATTCAAGCCAGTTAATTTCCCTGAATCTGCCTCGACCTAATGTTAAGAGAGCTGAACTATTCTTTGAGCTCCACTCTGGGAATCTATCCATGACAACCTTTGACTTTCGCCAGTACTGTTTGTTCGTCCTCTCGGCAGAAGGAGGCCTTGTGGACCTCAATCTTCTGTGCCCGTGCTTGAGGCAGCACACTCTGACAAATGGATATTCTGACAACAAACAGGCCAAAGTGCATTCAAGCTGGTATCAACTTGGATCAAGACCCTTTCACATACGTGTAACATAGAGCTGCAACCAGAGTTCTTGCTCAAAAAGAGCCATACGTTTTTTCCCCTGATTAATCATTTCATTCCCCATAGTGAAGATATACAGAATAAGCCCCCAGCTAAACTACCAAGGCTGCAAACTGTCCCCAGAATCCATTTTCAGGCTGGGCTCAAAGCATCCCTTTTCTCCATCCTCCAAGAAGGAATCCAGACAGTGCAGAGTTGAAGTCTCAGACTCACACAGGCCTGGGTGTGGAGCCAGCTCTGGCAAACCCTGGCTTCAACAGCCAGCAGCTCTGTGACCACGGGAAGTCATTTAAAGCCTTTATACCTCGGTACTTCAAATGCATGGAGCGACAAGGATAATAATGGGATTCTTCTGAATATTCAGTGAGCTTGTCCACATGAAGTCACTAGCAAAATACCTGAAACAGTGCAATGCTGATCCTTGATCAAACTGTCTACTCACAGATTTAAAAAAATAAAAAGAAATTTTAAAAAGGCAGTGGACCTGTGAATATAACTCAGATTTGAGAGAATTAATATGGCTCTTTTTCACAGTTCCTTATATAAGGATGATTAATACTAACATTTCTCTGCCTCCACCACTGGGCACATCCTTGCATTTCTTAGAACTCAGCAACACAGTCCTTGCACTTCCTCCTCCTTCTGTGTGCCCAGCTTTCACATGCTGTTCCTTCACATCTTCTAGTATTCTGCTGAGACATTACCATCCCACAGAGAATGTTCCTGACTACTTGCTCCAAAATAGCACCCTGTATGGATCGCTATTCTTCACGGAATTAGGGCTACCTAATGGTTCATTATGTATTGAATTCCTTGGAGTCTGTCTCACCACATGTGAAGACAGAGACTTCCGTTCATGGTCTTCCCTGCATCTGTGACAGCGACTGGCACATTACAGGTACTCAAAAATATGTGCTAAGTAAGTAACCACTGTTACTGAATGAATCCTCACCAATCAGTTTATACAGAGGGACAGTGATACTTAGTGTGTGTTAGCATGCAAGGTCAGAGGTGGAGCTTGGTTCCCTGACAGGACACTCCCAGCTATATCCATACTAAGACCCAACAGCAAAAAAGACACTTCTCTCCACTTGACCCTAGGTGGTTGTGATTTATTTCCAAAAGCATAAGTATTTAAGATTTTCTATGGCCAAAAACAAGACAGGAAGCTGATGGGTGGTTCAGATCATGAACTCCTTAATGCAAAATTCAGACTTAAATTGAAGAAAGTAAAACCACTAGACCATTCAGGTATGACCTAAATCAAATCCCTTACAATTATATAGTGAAAATGACAAATAGATTCAAGGCATTAGATCTGATAGAATGCCTGAAGAACTATGGACGGAGGTTCGTGACATTGTACAGGAAGCAGTGATCAAGATTATCCCCAAGAAAAAGAAATGGCAAAAGGCAAAATGGTTGTCCAAGGAGGCCTTACAAATAGCTGAGAAAAGAAAAGCAGCAAAAGGCAAAGGAGAAAAGAAAAGATATATCCATTTGAATACAGAGTTCGAAAGAATAGCAGGAGAGATAAGAAAGCCTTCCTCATTGATCAATGGAAAGAAACAGAGGAAAACAATAAAATGGGAAAGATTAGAGATCTCTTCAAGAAAATCAGAAATAACAAGGGATCATTTCATGCAAAGATGGGCACAATAAAGGATAGAAATGGTATAGATTTAACAGAAGCAGAAGATATTAAGAAGAAGTGGAAAGAATACACAGACTAACTATACAAAAAAGATCTTCATGACTCATAATCGTGATGGTGTGATCACTCACCTAGAGCCAGACATCCTGGAATTCAAAGTCAAGTGGGCCTTAGGAAGCATCACTATGAACAAAGCTAGTTGAGGTGATGGAATTCCAGTTTAGCTATTTCAAATCCTGTAAGATGATGCTGTGAAAGTGCTGCATTCAACATGCTGGCAAATTTGGAAAACTCAGCAGTGGGCACAGTACTGGAAAAGGTCAGTTTTCATTCCAATCTCAAAGAAGGGCAATGCTAAAGAATATTCAAGCTACTACACAATTGCACTCATCTTACATGCTAGCAGAATTCTCCAAGTCAGGCTTTAACAGTACGTGAACCAGAACTTCCAGATGTTCAATTGGATTTAGAAAAGGCAGAACCACAGATCAAATTGCCAACATCTGTTGGATCACTGAAAAAGCAAGAGAATTCCAGAAAAATATCTACTTCTGCTTTATTGATTACGCCAAAGCCTTTGATTGTGGGGATCACAACAAACTGTGGAAAATTCCTCAAGAGATGGGAAAACAGACCACCTAATCTGCCTCCTAAGAAACCTATGTGCAGGTCAGGAAGCAACAGTTAGAACTGGACATAGAACAACAGACTGGTTCAGAATTGGGAAAGGAGGACGTCAAGGCTGTATATTGTCACCCTGCTTATTTAACTTATATGCAGAGTACACCATGAGAAATGCCAGGCTGGATGAAGCACAAGCTGGAATCAAGATTGCCAAGAGAAATATCAATACCCTTATATATGCAGATGACACCACCCTTATGGCAGAAAGCAAAGAAGAACTAAAGAGCCTCTTGATGAAAGTGAAAGAGGACAGCAAGAAAGCTGGCTTAAAACTCAACATGCAAAAAACTAAGACCATGGCACCTGGCCCCATCACTTCATGGGAAATCGATGGGGAAATAGTGAAAACAGTGTCAGACTTTATTTTGGGGGGCTCCAAAATCATTGCAGATGGTGACTGCAGCCATGAAATTAAAAGATGCTTGCTCCTTGAAAGAAAAGCTATGACAAAACTAGACAGCATATTAAAAAACAGAGACATTACTTTGCCAACAAAGGTCCATCTACTCAAAGCTATGGCTTTTCCAGTAGTCATGTATGGATGTGAGAGTTGGACTATAAAGAAAGCTGAGCACCAAAGAATTGATGCTTTTGAACTGTGGTGTTGGAGAAGACCTTTGAGAGTCCCTTGGACTGCAAGGGAATCAAACCAGTCAATCCTACAGGAAATCAGTCCTGAATATTCATTGGAAGGACTGATCCTGAAGTGGAACTCCAATACTTTTGGCCACCTGATGCGAAGAGATGACTCATTAGAAAAGACTCTGATGCTGGGAAAGATTGAAGGCAGGAGGAGAAGGGACAACAGAGAATGAGATGGTTGGGTGGCATCACTGACTTGATGGACATGAGTTGAGCAAGGTCTGGGAGTTGGTGATGGACACAGAGGCCTGGCATGCTGCAGTCCACGTGTCACACAGAGTTCAACGACTGAGTGACTGAAATGAACTGAACTGAATGGCCATAACAAGACTGAAATCACTATTTTATAATCACTGTTAAAGCGTCACAGGCTCAGGAGATATAAAAAACACAACAAGCTTTGAAACACCAGTTGCTCCCAGCTGACAATTAGGTTGTTTGCTTGACTCAGTTAGGTACATATATCTTTTTCATTTCTGTTCTACAAGTCTTGCTATAAAAACCACAATGTGTTAAATGCATCTCAGCTTGCATTTAATGTGGTTACGTTTGCAAATAAGAGGTCAAATCTGGACTATGTTTTAATTAACTTAGACAGTCTTCATGTTACTTAACAAGCAAAGTGTCCCAGCCATGGGGAATTCACGGACAGAAGCGTGATCACTCATTGTCTGTGCACTGGGGCCAACAGGATGCTTCCCAAGTCTCAATCATACTGGCAGAATGGGCTCACTCTATCCTTTTCTCAAAGATTAAATACCTTTATTATAGATAGTGGGCTTCCCTGGTGGCTCAGATGGTAAAAAAAAAAAAAAAAAAAAATCTGCTTGCAATGCAGGAGACCAGAGTTTGATCCCTGGGGGAAGATCCTCTGGAAAAGGGAATGGCCAGTGCTCTTGCCTAGAATTCCATGGACAGAGAAGACTGGTGGGCTACAGTCCTTGGGGACATAGAGAGTCAGATAAGGGGTATCCTAAACCAATGTTTGCTATGTATTTTTTCTCATGCATTTTTTCCTCATATTGTAAATCATCTCACAGTATGATTCAGGATGATGCTTGTAATAATTTCATGGGACTCCTATCCTGAAACTTTCCCGACTTTATTTTCATTTGAATAGAATTCCTGTAACAGAAATAAAGGGCAGTACCAAGAAAACCATTTTACAAATGAGGAAGGGTGGTTACTTACCCTAGGTTCAGATTCTAACTGAAAAGTCAAGACAGAAGAGTTTCTATCAGAGCCTACTGTTAAAGCTTCAAAAAGAGAATAATTTCTTTCCTAGCAAGATGTTCAAACTTATCAGTTGATCCCAAGGTCATTTAATTCTCTTTAGCTTTGTGCCAGCACTAGTTGCTCTTTATCACCAGACTTGGAAAGGGAGAAATAGGTTGGAGGGATGGCATGTGGATTTCTTTAAACTAAGATATAATTGTCTTATAGCATTATATTGATTTTATGTATATAACACAATAATTGGACATATGTACACATTTGGGGAAATGATTACATAAATAAATTTAGTTAACATCCATAGTGCATAGTTGGCAACTTTCAAATATATAATACAGTATGGTTAACTACAGTCATTGTGCTGTAAAGTACAGGATTCATTACCTTATAACTGGAAGTTTATTACTTTTGACTCCCTATGCCCATTTCACCCAACTCTCCCTCTGACAACTACCAATCTCTGTATCTATGAGTTCAGATGTTTTTAGATTCCACATATCTGTGTGATTCATTTCATTTAGGCTAATGCCCTCAAGGTTCCTATTCATACTGTCAAAAATGGCATGATTTTCTTCTTTATAAAATAATTTTCCATTATTTTCTTTATTTATTCACTCATCAGTGGACAATTATTTGTTTCCATGCATTGGTTATAAACAATACTGCAGTGAATGTGGAGGTACAGATACATTTTTGAGATAATGTCTTGTTTCCTTTGACTAACTACCCAGAAGTGGAATTGCTGGATCATAATGTACTTCCATTTTTAATTTTTTGAGGAACCTCCACACTGTTTTCCATAATGATTGTACCAACTTACATCCCCACCAACAGTGGAAGGATCCTCTATTTTCCAAGCCCTTGTCAACATTTGCTACTACTTGTCTTTTTGATAATGCCTTTCTAGCATGTGAGAAGTGGTATTTGATTGTTGTTTTGATTTGCACTTTCATGATAATTAGTGATGTAAGCTCTTTTTCATATATCTATTAAAAAACATCTGCATGTGTTTTTTGGAAAAATGTCTATTCAAGTCCTCTGCCCTTCTTGAAATCAGATTGTCTGAGTTTGGGGGTTTTGCTTTTTGTTTGTTCATTTGCTGTTGAGTTGTATAAGTTTTTTGTATATTTTGGATATTACCTTATCAGATGTATGTTTTATAATTCTTTTCTCCCAATCGGTAGGTTGTCTTTTCATTTTGTTGATGGTTTCCTTTGCTGTATACAGCATTTTAGTTTGATGTAATCTCACTTGTTTACCTTTGTTTTTGTTGCCTTTGCTTTTGGTGTCAAATCCAAAAATATCATTGTCAAGACAGATGCCAAGGAGCATATTCCCTATGTTTTCTTCTAGAAGTTTTATGGTTTTAAGTCTTAGATTCAAGACTTTAATCTATCTTGAGTTCATTTTTCTGTATGGAATATAAAAATGACAAAACAGAAACGTCAATTAAATAGAGTTGGGAAGCCAGAATGGGGAGCTCTCCTGATAGCAGAGCCCAGCAAGAAGAAAGACTCCTATTATTTCCTGGCAAGGACTCAGCCAATGAAAACCCATGAACTCTCTGTTTACTATAATCCTCCCAACTTCCTTTCCCCCCTATAAAAGTATCCTTCTTTCATTGCTGTATGGGGACTTTCATGTAGCTCACCATAATTGCAGGCCTTGAATTACAATTCTCTACTGATCCCAAACAAACCCATCTTTGCTAGAGCAATATCTGGAAATTATTTCAAGTCAACAGGTGTAAGATAGTGGTCCAGTTTCATTCTTTTGTATGTGGCTTTTCAGTTTTCCCAACACCACTTATTGAAGAGACTGTCCTTTTCACTGTATCTCCTTAGGTTCTTTGTTATAAATTAATTTACCATATAGGCATGGGTCTATTCCCAGGCTCTCTATTCTGTTCTATTTATCTGTGTGCCGTACCATATTGCTTTTATTACTGTAGTTTTGTAGTATAGTCTGAAATCTGGGGGTATGATAGGTCAGGTTTGTTCTTTTTCATGATTACTTTGGCTATTCAGGGTCTTTTGTGGTTCCACACAAATTTTTGTGTTGTTTGTTCTATTTCTGTGAAAAATGTCATTGGAATTTTGGTGGTGATTGCACTGAATCTGTAGATTACTTTGGACAGTATGGACATTTTAACAATATTAATTCTTCTAATCCATGGGTACAGAGTTATCTTTTCATTTATGTGTGTCTCCTTCAGTTTTTTCACTGTTATCTAACATTTTCAATGTACAAGCCTTTCATTCCTTGGTTAACTTTATACTTTGATATTTTATACTTTTTGAGGCAATCATAAATGTAATTGATTTCTTAATTTCTCTGCTAGTTCATTATTAGTATATAGAAATACAACTAATTTTTGTATGTTGATTTTGTATCCTCCAACTTTACTGAGTTTATTAGTTCCAACAGGTTTTTTGGTGGAGTTTTTAGGGTCTTCTATATATAATACCATGTCATCTACAAAGAGAGATAGTTTTATGTCTTCCTTTCCAATTTGAAAGGCTTTTATTTTCTTATCTGTTGTAGATAAGATTTTCAATATTATACTGAACAAAAATAGGAGGAGTGAGCATCCTTGTCCTGTGCCTGATCTTAGAGGAAGTGCTTTCAACTTTTAACTGTTGAGTATGATGTTACTTGTGGGCTTGTTATATATGACATTTATTATGCTGAGGAACAATACCTCTATACCTACTTTGTTGAAAATTTTCATCATGAATGAATATTGAATTTTATCAAATGCTTTTTCTGCATCTGTGGAAGTGATCATATCATTTTTATCCTTCATTTTGTTAATGTGGTATATCACATTTATTCACAGATGTGGAACCATTGTTGCGTCCCTGGAATAATTTCAACTCAATCATAGTGTATGATCCTTTCAATGTACCGTTGAATTCAGTTTGCTGATATTTTGTTGAAGATTCCTGCATTACTGTTCAGTGGGGATACTGGCCTATAATTTTATTTTCTTGGCATTTGATTTTGGTGTCGGGTAATGCTGACCTTGAAAGATGATTTTAAAAATTGTCCCTTCTCTTCTATTTTTTGCAAGAGTTTGAGAAAGACTGGTATTAATTCTTCTTTCAGTGTTTGTTACAATTCATCAGTGAAGCCATCTGGTCCTGAACTTCGTTTGTTGAGTACAATGCATTTTTAATAAAGCAGTTTCAAAGAGAACTCTGTGTCTTAATAAACAGACAATATGAGAGGTGTGCTTACCCAGACAATCATTCTCTTAGGGAACACTGGTTTATTTTCAATATTGTAGTAATTCTGGCACTAACTCAATAGAAGCTCTTTCTCCTTTACATCAGTTATACTTAAATGTTACTGAATCAAAACAACAAAAAATTAAATACAATACTGTATACTGGCAACCTATAACAAACACGCCAAAATATCAATAACTTGTCCAATTTTTCATGGCATAATGATCAGTAAATGCCATGTCATTGCTCCAGTAGATCTCTAGGTCATTGTAGCTTCATGGCTGAGAACTGAGGCCAGGCCAAACTCCCCATAAGGGACCATATAATCCCATGTTTGATCCTCTCCCAAAATTTTACATGCCCAAAACACTAGCCCAAGTAAGAATCATAACTATGTGCTTCCAGGGCAATGACAGCCCACTCCAGTACTCTTGCCTGGAAAATCCCATGGACGTAGGAGCCTGGAAGGCTGCAGTCCATGAGGTCGCGGAGGGTTGGACACGACTGAGCGACTTCACTTTCACATTTCACTTTCCTGCACTGGAGAAGTAAATGGCAACCCACTCCAGTGTTCTTGCCTGGAGAATCCCAGGGACAGGGGAGCCTGGTGGGCTGCCGTCTGTGGGGTTACACAGAGTCAGACTCGACTGAAGTGACTTAGCAGCAGCAGCAGCAGAGTCAACTAATTGTCTCACAACCAGAGCTTCTGTTTAGCCTCCAGCCCTAAGCCTGAGAGAGAACACCCATCAGACACACATTTTGGTAGGGATGGATTCAATCTCAGGAGTGGCACTGCTCTTCCCATAGACAAACTGAAATGAAGCCTGCACAAATTAATTAAAACCGTTTAACAACTTTGGATTCCAAAAGAAAGGCATCATTATGGGGCCCATCTCCTCAGAGGAAACTCTTCTACTTTTATGCAAATTTATGGTTAGAGGTAGATTCTTAATGAAAGGTTTCTCTCTCTGCCTCTCAGGTAGTAACTAAACTCAAAGGGGTTAAGAGAAAAAGGGTAAGTAACATCTACTGCCTACACCCTGAACAAATACTCTGGCACAGCTAAAATGTCATTTTCAAGGGCTATATATATACACAAGGACTATATATATATCACAAGGACTATGCACATATATGTGTTTATATAAATATATAGATAGATAAATATGTGTGTACTTACATATCTGTGTGCGTAATGCCTTATAGATGATAATGTTATCAACAAAAACTACCTGTTTAATGAAAGGTAGCTAATGTTAATAAAAACATAATCATACAGTGCATGGATTCTGCTGGGCCACTTCTTAACTAAATATAGGAAAAATCACAAGGAATGGCAACCAGCATTTATTTCCACTTTCTTAGCCTTCTAAATATTTATTCATATATATATATGAAAGTGTGTTAATCACTCAGTCGTGTTCAGGGAATTTTCCTGACCCAAGGATCAAACCTGGGTCTCCCACATTGCAGGCAGATTCTTTACCATCTGAGCCACCATATAAATATATATATATATATATATATATATATAGAGAGAGAGAGAGAGAGAGAGAGAGAGAGAGAGAGAGGCTGTGTCCTCATATGACACATAAGCCCTCATTTATATATGGGCTTCCTTGGTGGCTCAGATGATAAAGAATCTGCCTGAAATACAGGAGACCCAGGTTCAATGCCTAGGTCAGGAAGATCCTCTGGAGAGGGGAATGGCTACCCACTCCAGTATTATAGACTGGAGAATTCCATGGACAGAGGAGACTGGTGGGCTACAATCTATGGGGTCACAAAGAGTCAGACACGACTGAGTGACCAACACTTTCACACTTATATACATAAATATACATATATATATATACATATGTACACGCAATGGAATACTACTCATCCATGGAAAGAAAGAATGAAATAATACCATTTGCAACAACATGGATGGACCTAGAAATTGTCATACTAAGTGAAATAAGCAGAAAGATAAATACCATATGACATCACTTATACATGGAATCTAAAACATGATGTAAATGAAGCCTGTCTATGAAACAGAAATAGAGTTACATAGAAAACAGACTTGTGGCTGCCAGGGGGGAGCAGGGGTTGGGGAGGGAAGAACTAGGAGTTTCAGATTAGCAGTTGTAAACTAATATATACAGGATGGACAAACAAGGTCCTCCTGTATAGCAAAGGGAACTATATTCAACATCCTGTGATAAAACATAATGGAAAAGAATGTGTGTGTGTGTGAATGTGTTTCATACAATCTTCACAACCACCCTATGAGAAAGCTACTGTTATTATCCTCACTTTAAAGATGGGAAAATTAAGGCCCAAGTTCACACAGCTTGGAAGTGGCAGAGCAAGCATTTAAACTCAGGCCATCTGAACTCTGGAGTGTTTTTAACCACTGGGCTCCACTGCCTAAGGTGGAATCATTTCCCCTGGAGCACCACCAAGGAAGGTGTTACTCTGATGGTCTTGCTGTCTCATATTTTTTAAGGTGATCTTGTGACCTTAGGACTTTTTGCAGCTCACACTAGTGGAGCATCTATGTCACTTCAAGAAGTTCAAAGACTGACTGGTCACTTACTTAGGCAACAGTACAATGTGACTTCCTGCTCCCTAGTAGCACTGCATTGGGCACTGAGAAGATGGCCCTGCAGAAGCCCAGCCTAATGTGATGGTCCTCAGAGAAAGATGGGCCTGTGCAAGGTAACTGGTTTAGCAGAGGACATGAGAGTGGGGCCCTCATGATGGGAGTAGTGTCCTTATCAGGAGAGACACTGGAAAGTCTGCTCTCACTCTCTCTGTCATACGAGGATACAGCAAGAAAGTGGCAGTCTGTCAACCCAAGAGGAAGTCCTCTCTGGAAACCAATCATGCTGGCACCTTGACCTGAGCCATCTGGTCTCTAGAAAATAAATTTCTGTTGGTAAGGTCAACTGGTTCATGGTATTTGGTTATGGCAGCTCAAGCTAAGACAGACACAGACAATGTTTAATAACAAAGACAGGATAGACACTCAAATCTGTGTTCATGGACAAGATTCAAACAAGTGGGAAACCATACTTAGAGGTTCACTGGTATTTATGCATTTTAATAGAGAAAGTAAACAGGGACGGATGAGTGTTTATTATGCTGGCAGATAATTTTTTTCATCATTACTCTTGATACCACTTACTGAACATTTAACATAATATCTTATCATTTAATCCTCCAAAACAACCCTATGTGAACTGGAATTTAGAGGGACTAGGTCATCTCCACAGAGCACACAGCAATATTGGCAGGACAAAGATGGGACCCTGGCTCTGAGTACAAAGTCCCCCAACTCCGGCTTGCAGCATGCAGAAGGTAGCAAGACAGGTCTGGGTTTTTCTGGCCAAGCTTCCAAAGCAGCTAAAACCCAGGAGGATGGAAACTCAGCAAACAACACCTAGAATCAGAACCCAACAGGGTACCTCTTTTTAGCTCCTTCCAAGACAAAGGAAAGGAGCAGCTTCTTACTGTAACATGATTCTCACTTTGGAATTAATCCAGGGTGAATAAAAAGATAGCATCAGCCGAAGTTGCACATGGAGACTGTGATCAATCTCAAAAAATCCTAAAAGGGACTTTGCTAGATCTAGATAATCATTGCTGTGTCATTTAATCTTAGATCATATTTCCTTTTGGGCTTTCCCGATAGCTCAGTTGGTAAAGAATCTGCCTGCAATGCAGGAGACCCTGGTTCAATTCCTGGGTCGGGAAGATCCACTAGAGAAGAGATAGGCTACCCACTTCAGTATTCTTGGGCTTCCCTTGTGCCTCAGTTGGTAAAGAATCTGCCAGGAATGTGGGAGATCTGGGTTCGATACTTGGGTTGGGAAGATCCCTGGAGAAGGGAAAGGCTACCCACTCCAGTATTCTGGCCTGGAGAATTCCATGAACTGTATAAGTCCATGGGGTCACAAAGAGTTGGACATGACTGACTTTGACTCTTTTCACTGTTCATATTTCCTTTCAGGCAAGTGTGAAAACTAGGAAGGATTTGATGCTTAAAATTTACCGAGACAGTATATAAAGATTTTGGATTTGAAACCCAATGTACTCTGTTCTCCCTTCACTCAGAAAACCTGTGCTCTAAAGTGAATTAGTGGAAGAGTGAAAAGTTGGGTGACGCTTATGGAGCCATTGCGGTATGGCTGCATTTTCTGCCTGAAGCTCTCTGCTCATTTGAGCATTTCATTCTTAGGAACAGCCCAGTAGTTAAGAAAAATTACCCCACAAATCAGTGAAGGCATTCTTTGTCAAGCATCTGGCAGGTTGTTAAATGCATAATTTCTTTCTTTCCCAGCCAAATGATTTCAGCATAATGTATTACCAGATGCCTTTTGTTTCTGAACAAATGATGATAGGAAGCAATCTCTGTCTAACCACAAAGGTATAAATAGTGAATAATATTGGTTCTCTTTAAAATGTAATGCAACAAACTGTGGAGCCCTGAATTCAAAGACACACTGTGCAACTTTCTCTCAATATTTTATGGGTATTTTCTATCTCCCAAGATTATTCTAAAGAATAAGGGGAATGATACATTCAGAGATAAACAGATGATAAATGTTTGCACTACCTGTTTTGCTATAAGCGTAAATTCTGTCTCAAGAATTACAAAGTATTCATACGTGTGAGCAGAATTCAACAGCATAATCAAGCTTTAAGAAAATTTCTACTGATAAGCATTTTAAAATATTCATAATTGTTGTTGCTCTGTTTGCTAATTAAGCAAATTCAAATTTATATAAAGTGTAGTATTTAATGTTTACACAAATTTTACTATTATCTGTCAAATAACATATCCCTCCTTTTCCCAAAAGAATTTAAAACAGATTATAACAAAAGATATAGCTAAGAAAAAAGAAATTCTCCAATAAGAGGACTAAAAAGAAGATGTAGACATTGTGACTATAGGATAACATCACAGCTGCCACTGAGGTTCTGCATACCCTCACACTAAGGTCTAAAACATGATGACAATAGATAGAAAGACAGAATGAATAATAAATAGTGAATTGCTGTCATTACTGAATAGGAAAAAATGCATCTTCCTGTTTAAAGAAAATGAATTTTTCCTGGCACTAAACTCAAACTAAGAATTTAGATATTAAGGGAAGAGAATTGGTAAATAAAAAAGAACTATATTCTTAGAGCCCCTCTGAACAATCTTTACAACATAAATCAGAAAGTCTCTGTGGAGATGAACCATGATGACAACATGCCAGGAATTCCAAGATGATGGGATCACACACACAAAGATGCTGAAGCAAAGACGAATACCACTTCCTTGGGGCTAGAGTAGATGAATATCATAAACTCAGAGGACTCCAGGATCCAGCAGTGGACAGAGGCTATGAGGAAGCCAGGGACAAAACAGCAGGGGTATGCTGGGGTTTCTGGCAGAGAGAAGACAGGCTCCCAGAAGGTATTCCCAGCCGTAGAAGAAAGGACACCAACAACACATTCTTTGCAAGTAAATTCAACCCACAGGCCATGAGATTATATCCCCAGTTCAGTTCAATTGCCCACTCATGTCCAACTCTTTGTGACCCCATGGACTGCAGCATGCCAGGCTTCCCTGTCTATCACCAACTCCCGGAGCTTACTCAAACTCATGTTCATTGAGTTGGTGATGCCCTCCAACCATCTTATCCTCTGCCATCCCCTTTTCCTCCTGCCTTCAATCTTTCCCAGCATCAGGGTCCTTTCAAATGAGTCAGTTCTTCACATCAGGTGGCCAAAGTACTGGAGTTTCAGCTTTAATATCAGTCCTTCCAATGAATACCTCGGACTGATCTCCTTTAGGATGGACTGGTTGGATCTCCTTGCAGTCCAAGGGACTCTCAAGAGTCTTTTCTAACACCACAGTTCAAAAGCATCAATCTTCAGTGCTCAGCTTTCTTTATGGACCAACTCTCACATCCATACATGACTACTGGAAAAAACATAGCTTTGACTGCAGGCAAACAAAAATCATGTGTGAAATACTTCCAGTCAGATATGCTGTCAGTAATTACATGCAGTATCAAAATGCAGTTTTAAGCAGAACCTGCAAAACACAGTTTTAAGTACCAAAAGAACATAGATAAACCTGCCCTGGGTAATAGTTACCATGTGATTCATAATTTTAGCCCTGAAAATATAACTTCTCTGATTTAGGAATATAGTCCAGATATTATATATATATATATATATATATATAGTCATAATGACCATATATGTCAATATATTGACTTTATGTATTTATAATATGAAAATATATATATTGACTATATATATTTTTTACAATTCCACTAACTAATTCATTTATAATAGATTTTTAGCATAATCACTTCTAATTTTTCATTACTAGGCTTCAAGGCACTAAAATATTTAGTTTGTTACTGACTGGATTTTTTTTTTTGCATCTTTTTGAAATACTTTTAAAGATACAGTCAACACCTGAAGATATTCTCTATGTTGAAACATTTTCGAATCATATTTTGTAGCCCTGTCTAACCCCATTGTCTTCCTCAGAAGTAACTGATTTGATATGAATCCTTTCAGTCCTTTTAAAGATACATTTATAGTCATATAAATGCAAATGGAGATATATTTAGGTTTTTATATTAAATATTTATACAAGTATTACATAATGTGTTGCAACTTGATTTATTCAAGTAAAAAAAAACCAAATTCCTCATGTACAGACACCTCTATACACAGAGGTGTTTTTTATTTGTTTACTTTGAAATGTTTTTCAGAAAGCATTTTAATCCCCTGTTATTCAGCTAAACGTATTATGTCAAAATGTATCTTCTTTAGAGTCAAATTTTTACAAGGTTTTTGTTTGTCTTAGGGCCTATTTATAACTCTGAATTTCTAAAAGTATTAATAAGAATTGATGGATATCCTACATTAATAACAGAACTCGAGTAGAAATTGATCACAGATCAAGTAAGAAAATGATCATCCACCCTATAGAATCTGGTTGTAGAAAGTCCACTTAGCTCACTCAGTTTATTGCTCTTCCCTTAAAGAAGAAAAGCTTCCAACTGGATCTCTCACTGCTGCTCTCAATGTTCTGCAGTTTCACTAAGTCTTGTCCATATGCTTCCTGTTCTTTTTGCTTCTCTGCCTGACCACCTGCCTCTCCTAATGATGAGGACTTTGCCTACGGCAACATGTGTTCAAGCTCAGCGTGTCTTCAAGAGCAGCTCACTAACCCCCTCTCCAAAATCACTCACTTCCTTCCTTTTCCAATCTCAGCTGTGCTCCCTTGCACAAGTCACTAGAAACTGAGTCTAACAGAATCAGGGAATCTCTCAATTGCCCCCTAGTCCTCGTGTGCAGTAGTTCTAACAATGCACACTCTCGGTGAACGCCCACTGCATGTATCACATGCTCATCTTAGTGGGGTTCATGCAAGTCTCCCTTGTGGGTGGAGCCTGATTTATGCCCCCAGGCTAGACAGAGGAGGTAGAGGGAAGGCCTGCTTGGAGAGCACTCAGTGGTGAGCATTTTATTTAAAAATCTCACTATCATTTGGAATCTTACTATTTTTTTTTTTTTTGCTTTTTAACAGTTTTATTGAGGTTTAACTGGCATACAATAAACTCCATATATTTATAGTGTAAAAGCTCCACCTAAATGTGCTTGTAAGTTGTGTTTTGACACATTCATGCAATTGGAAAACTACCAGCCCAATCAAGACAATGAACATATATACACCAGCCCCAAAAGCTTCCATGTCCCATTTTGCACATGTTTAATTCAAAAATTCTTTCTTCAGTTAGGTGACTATATAATTAGATTATTCTGTATGTAAATGATATTAAACTACCTCAGACTTAACCATAGTTGCTTAACTAAACTTCAGCAAGGTCCACATCTTCCAGCTTTGATTAGGAGTCATCTTATTTCCTGAAGTACTATTTTTCAAACTTTTCTGAGGCAACCAATCTTATCAGTGACTCTTCTCATTATTGGGAATGGTTCTAACATAGCCTTATGATAAAAATCCTTAGTCCTGTATATGGCTTAACTGAGAGAAGTATCTCAGCAGATTTTTCAACACAGTCTAAAAAAGCAACTCTACAAAATACTCACGCATCAGCAATCACTATACTATAATCATAACATTTTAGAACAAGAGGCACTAATAACTTGAAAAATATTTAAGGAAACAGAAGGAAAGTTAGGCTGTTGTTGTTATTCAGTTCCTAAGTCATGTCTGACTCTTTATGTCCTCATGGATTGCAGCACATCAGGCTTCCCTGTCCTTCACTATCTCCAGGAGTTTGCTCAAATTCATGACCATTGAGTCAATGATGCCATCCAGCCATCTCATTTTTTGTTGACCCTTGTACTCCTGCCCTCAATCTTTTCCAAAATCAGGGTCTTTTCCAGTGAGTTAGCTCTTTGCATCAGGTAGCCAAAGTACTGGAGCTTAAGCTTCAGCATCAGTCTTTCCAATGAATATTCAGGATTGATTTCCTTTAGGATTGACTGGTTTGATCTCCTGGCTGTCCAAGGGACTCTCAAGAGTCTTTTCCAGGACCACAATTTGAAAGCGTCAATTCCTGGGCACTCAACCTTGCTTATGGTTCAACTTTCACATCTGTACATGACTACTGGAAAAACCATAGCTTTGACTATATGGATCTTTGTTGGCAAAGTGATCTATTTTTTAATACACTGTCTAGATTTGTCATAGCTTTCCTTCCAAGAAGCGTCTTCTAATTTCATGGCTGCAGTCATCATCCACAGTGATTTTAGAGCCCAAGAAAAGAAAATCTGTCATTCCTTCTGCATTTTCCCCTTCTATTTGCCATGAAGTGATGGGACTGGATGCCATGATCTTTGCCTTTTGAATGCTGAGTACAAAGTCAGCATTTTCACTCTCCTCTTTCACCTTTATCAAGACACTCTTTAGTTCCTCTTCTTTTTCTGCCATTAGGAAAGTCAGGCTCTTGCTTAATAGCTCATAAAATAATTCACTCAATGAGTATTAACCTCACCACCACCACCTCACACACACACCAATCCTTGAAGATCACCTCTAAAGAAACCTTCTCAGCCATGACACCTTCCGCGGCACTGTGAATATCAGAGAACAAACCCCAAAACTAAACACTTTAATATTCAAGGAACAGAACCGCTTGAAACAAATCTTTTATGATCATGTATTTTTAAAATAATGACCTCATAAAAAGTGAAGAATGGTTAGCACAGGGAGCATCACATAATAATGATGAAATTTACCAGACAACAAAAGGCCAAGCCACAAGACGCAGACAAGACTGTGTAGATTTCACTCGAAGCTGGCAGGGGAATCACAGCAAATCTCTGGTGATGCATGAATTGTGTCAGTTTCCACTTGTTGACTGGAGGTGAGGTAGAGGGTGGATAAACATGAGAATGTATCTGTTTCTGTGTGTGTGATGGACGAGCTTTTGGAGAGGCTAAAATATCTGTAAACAATTGCAGAAATAACTTCATCTAGAACAGACCAGTCCCAGACACTCTGAGAACATTATCTTCCACTGAAGTTTAATTCCTTGATGATGAACTGACCTTAAAATCTGAGAATAGTCACATGTGCTCAATTTATCTTGCACCTCCCAGACCGAACAGTCTGTATCCAGACATGGTTGGGTGAGGAGTGACAGAATTCGTAAACGCAGAGGAGAAGAAGCCCAGCTGTGATAGCAAACACGTGAACTGACAAAATAGGGCTTACTGCTTTCAAAACAGGCACTTCTGCTTCATCTGTGCATTTAATAATTGTGAGATGACACTGCAGTCACAATGAAACAGAAAGAAGGATGGAAGGAAGGAGGGATGGAAGCACACCGGTCAGAAGCAGAGAGCACAGCAGTCAGGCCATCCGGGCTTGAAAGCTGGTGCCAAAATAAAAATACAAAGTTGGACAGATTCTTTATTCTTAGTGAGCTTCATGTGTAAACTGGAGATAATACCACAGAATCTTCCTGGATCATTCGGAGGATGAAATAAATAAGTATAAGTAAGGTTCAAAGAACAGTGCCTGGCATACTATAAGCTACAATCATCCCAGTGTTTCTTTTTACCATCTGAGTTAATTTGTATTTAACATCCAAACAACTGAAGAGAAATAGGTGAAAATAAAATAGCTCGGATCTTAGGTGGCAGGGGACAGGAAACCAGCTCATGTTTTACTGGGACTTATGCTAAGAGAACTGGAGCGAGGTGTTTGTCTCGTGGATCCCCTGGGCAGATGGTGCCCGCCAAGCCTCGTACACAGTGGGACCACGATTCCACCACCACCACCACCACAGCCTCCCCCACTGCTCTTCTCCATGACAGCTTCCCTCTTCTCTTCCTTTTTGCAAAGCAGCCTCCTCCTCTCTGAAATCCTGTCAGGAAACACAGGTCTGACACAACATGAGCCTTACAGGCCACATTTCAGGAACTCAGAGGCAGGTTCACTTTCCTCAGTTCCAGTTCTGAAAACCTTCCCAGGGAAGGCTTTCTGTAGCCCGTCCCCCGGGCAGCTCTGAGAGGTCCGGGTGGATGAGCAGGGACAGCTCCCAGTGCAGTGAGGCTGTGGGCACTCCTGAGCACGCTGGGACATTTTCTAAAAGGTTTTTACACGAAAAGAAGATGACATGTGGGCACAAATACAGTTTTTCCTCGAATCCATGCCTGCTTTCTCCTCTGTCGGGTTTCCTCAGCTGGCTTTTCTCAAAAGCTGAGTAAGACTCCAAGAGCAAAAGGGAATCTCCAAACTTCATGAAAATTCCCCACACTTGGAACAGAACCGTGTTTTTATGATGCTCATTTCTGCATGGGTCTTGCCTGTTATATATTGTTTGTTTGGTCTACATTCCAAGTCTAGATGCCAAAGTTACTGGGAGGAATCTCATTTTTGGTCCTAACCATGGGTTTCTGTTTTTAAGTTTCAACTTAGAAAATCCTGTAAACTGATTCGTGTAGTTGAAATGTTGTGGTTATGTACCATAACAGTTTTAGTAACAAAAACCACTTTATGTTCTGTTTAAAAGTCTGTTGCAATTTGTTTAGCGTGCGGGTATATGTGTGCATGTGTGCGTGTTTTTTAACTGACATTTTCAGAATTTTTATTTTCATTAATAAAGTGATATACTTCCTTTAAAACACCTCCTGATACACCATTAAGGAAGACACTGTTATCCTCTTACGTGTGCTGTGTGCTCAGTTGCTCAGTCGTGTGCGATTCTTTGTGACCCAATGGACTGCATCCCGCCAGGCTCCTCTGTCCATGGGGATTCTCCAGGTAAGAATACTGGAGTGGGTAGCCTATCCTTTCTCCAGAGGATCTTTCCAATGCAGGAACAAACGGGGTGTCCTGCACTGCAGGCAGATTCTTTACCAGCTGAGCCACCAGGGAAACCCGTTATCCTCTTATACGTAGGTGCAGCTTTGAAGTGCAGCGCCTGGCAACAGAAGTGGCTCGACAAGCAATTCTTTAAAAACCGAGTCAGGGACAGTGGCCAAGATATCAGAGTAGGAAGACCCTCAACTCACCTCCTCCCAGGCACAGCAAAATTACAGCTACTTACAGAGCTAAGATCTATGAAAACAACCTGAGGACTAGCAGAAAAGATTTTTCACAACTAACAACACTTAAGAACTACAAGGCAGGCAGGAGGGGCAGACACATAGCATAATCAGGAGTGACACCCCCAGAGTCAGCGACCCACAGAAGGGAGGAGAAGCACAATCCAAGAAGTCCTCCCCAAGGAGCAAAGGATCCAGCCCATATCAGGCTCCTCAGCCCAGGGGTCTTGCACTGGGGAAACACCTGGCTTTGAAAACCTGTAAGACTTACATTCGGAAGAACCAAAGGGCTATGGGAAACAGACACTCCACTCTGCAAAACGTCACATACTCCATGTCCCAGGGGAGAGGCAGCAGTCTGAAAAGAGGCTGGGTCAGACCCACATGCTCATCTTGGACAGCCTCCCAGAGAGGCAAGAGGCAACCAGTCTCCCCCTAGGGATACAGATGCTGGCAAGCTATTTTTAAGAGCTTGTTTTACCACAATAACGCTGGCACTGGCACACACGATTCTGGAGCCCTCCCTCTCACCTATTGGCACTGGGAGTTTACCTGCCCATCAGAGGGCCAGGAGAAGCCCTAGGCACACTTGGATCATGCAGACAGCATTTCAGGGAACCAGCTCCACCCACCAGCAGCAGCCCCATTCTTCTGAGGCATCAACCGATCACACAGAAAGCTAGCCTCACTCTTCAGTGGGGCCACAGTCACCTCAAGTCAAGGCTATGGTTTTTCCTGTGGTCATGTATGGATGTGAGAGTTGGACTGTGAAGAAGGCTGAGTGCAGAAGAATTGATGCTTTTGAACTGTGGTGTTGGAGAAGACTCTTGAGAGTCCCTCGGACTGCAAGGAGATCCAACCAGTCCATTTTGAGGGAGATCAACCCTGGGATTTCTTTGGAAGGAATGATGCTAAAACTGAAGCTCCAGTACTTTGGCCACCTTATGCGAAAAGTTGACTCATTGGAAAAGACCCTGATGCTGGGAGGGATTGGGGGCAGGAGGAGAAAGGGACGACCGAGGATGAGATGGCTGGATGGCATCATGGACTCAATGGACGTGAGTCTGAGTGAACTCCGGGAGTTGGTGACGGACAGGGAGGCCTGGCGTGCTTCGATTCATGGGGTCACAAAGAGTCGGACACGACTGCGCAACTGAACTGAACTGAACAGTCACCTCAAGAGGCAGATCTTTGCCCAGCTAGGCCAGAGGTTAGCCCAGCCCACAAGTGCAATGACAGGAGCTACCCCAGCATAGCAGAAGGGCACAAGCGGCCCACACAAAGGCAACGCTAGAGCCTGCAGATCTGGTGATCAGAGGGAGTGTGGTCCTGGTCCCCCCAGGAGGTCTACTAATGAGACCACTTCTCCAAGGTCAGGAAGTGAGACCAACCTACCTAACACACAGAAACAAACACAGGGAATTAGGAACATGAGGAGTCAGAGGAATATGTCCCAACAAAGGAACAACATATAACTTAGACAAAAAGAAAGAAAGTTGAAATGAGCTATCTCCCCAGTAAAGAGTTCATCATATTGAATCATAAAGGTGCTCACTGAATTCGGGAGAAGATTGGATTAGTACAGTGAAAATGTCAACAGAAATTTAGAAATTATAAAGATAAACCAAACAGGTCTAATGAATACAACAACAGACACAGAAAATGTACTAGAAGGAATCAACAGTAGATTAGATGGCAGAGGAACAGATCAGCAAACTAGGAAACAGTACTGGAAACCACCCAAACTGAAAAGGACAAAAAAGCATTTTTAAAAAATGAGAATAGTTTGAGACATCTTGGACAATATTGTGGAAAGGAACCCTGAGGAAGAAAAAATTTTTATGCATAGGCAGCAATAATTAAATTTAGACTGAAGTTAACTAAATGGATTTTGTTAAATAAGCTAATGCAAGACTGGAATTTGATTCTTCTTTCTGTTAAAAGTCCTCTTTTTTTTTTATAACAAATTGTGTGAGTATCTGTGCCCTCAGTGAAAGTATTAGTCACTCAGCTGTGTCTGACTCTTTGCCATCCCAAGGGCTGTAGCGTGCCAGGCTCCTCTATCCATGGGATTACCCAGGCAAGAATACTGGAGTGGGTTGTCATTCCCTTCTCCAGGGGAATCTTCCGAACCCAGGGATCAAACCAAAGTCTTCTACATTGCAGGCAGATTCTTTATCATCTGAGCCTTAGTGATCCATATTTATTTTCTTTTTAATCATTTCTGTGGCTTTGGTTAAATGAATAAGTTTTGGTTCAATGACCTATGATCCTGTTGTGCTTTAAAACCTTTTTGATATTTCTAGAAACTTCCAAAATATTAAAATCTAACTAAACTCTTTTAGCCTCCAGCTGACTCTGGATGCTTCAAAGAAACATTTCTGAGACATCTCAGAGAGGAATGTTAAACTAAGTTTGTTTGGTATTTTTATTTTTTTTATTTTTTATTTTTATTTTTCACAGACATAGAGAATGAATTTATGGTTACCAGAATGGGAAGGTTTTGGGAAGGGATACATTAGGAGTTTGGAATTGATAGGAAAAAACTGCTATACTTAAAATGGATAACCAACAAAGGCCTATTGTGTAACACAGGGAACTCTGCTCAGTACTCTGTAATAACTTAAATGGGAAAAGAATTTTAAAAAGAATTGTTGTTGTTGTTCAGTTACTCAGTCGTGTCTGACTCCCTGCGACCCCATGGACCACAGCACGCCAGGCCTCCCTGTCCTTGACCACATCCCGAAGCCTGCTTAAATTCATGTCCATCAAGTCAGCGATGCCATCCATCCACCTAGTTCTCTGTCATCCCCTTCTCCTCCTGCCCTCAATCCCTCCCAGCATCAGGGTCTTTTTTCTTTTTTCTTTGATTATTTATTTATTACTTTACAATACTGTATTGGTTTTGCCATACACTGACATGAATTCACCATGGGTGTACATGAGCTCTGAATACTGAACCCCCCTCCCACCTTCCTCCCCATATCATCTCTCTGGGTCATCCCAGTGCACCAGCCCCAAGCATCCTGCATCCTGTATCATACCTAGATTGGCGATTTGTTTCTTACATGATAGTATATATGTTTCAATGCCATTCTCCCAAATCATCCCACCCTCTCCCTCTCCCACAGAGTCCAAAAGTCCGTTCTATTCATCTGTGTCTGTTTTGCTGTCTCGCATACAGGGTTATCATTACTATCTTTCTAAATTCCATATATATGTGTTGGTATACTGTATTGGTGTTTTTCTTTCTGGCTTACTTCACTCTGTATAATTGGCTCCAGTTTCATCCACCTCATTAGAACTGATTCAAATGTATTCTTTTTAATGGCTGAGTAATACTCCATTGTGTATATGTACCACAGCTTTCTTATCCATTCATCTGCTGATGGACATCTAGGTTGCTTCCATGTCCTGGCTATTATAAACAGTGCTGTGATTAACACTGAGGTACACGTGTCTCTTTCAATTCTGGTTTCCTCGGTGTGTATGCCCAGCAGTGGGATTGCTGGATCATAAGGCGTTCTATTTCCAGTTTTTTAAGAAATCTCCACACTGTTCTCCATAGTGGCTGTACTAGTTTGCATTCCCACCAACAGTGTAAGAAGGTTCCCTTTTCTCCACACCCTCTCCAACATTTATTGCTTGTAGACTTTTGGATAGCAGCCATTTTGACTCGTGAAATGGTACCTCATTGTGGTCTTGATTTGCATTTCTCTGATAATGAGTGATGTTGAGCATCTTTTCATGTGTTTGTTAGGCATCCATATGTCTTCTTTGGAGAAATGTCTATTTAGTTCTTTGGCCCATTTTTTGATTGGGTAGTTTATTTTTCTGGAATTGAGCTGTAGGAGTTTCTTGTATATTTTTGAGATTAGTTGTTTGTCAGTTGCTTCATTTGCTGTTATTTTCTCCCAATCTGAACACTTCTTTTCACCTTGCTTATAGTTTCCTTTGTTGTGTAGAAGCTTTTAATTTTAATTAGATCCCATTTGTTTATTTTTGCTTTTATTTCCAGTATTCTGGGAGGTGGATCATAGAGGATCCTGCTGTGATGTATGTCAGAGAGTGTGTTGCCTATGTTCTCCTCTAGGAGTCTTATAGTTTCTGGTCTTACGTTTAGATCTTTAATGCATTTTGAGTTTATTTTTGTGTATGGTGTTAGAAAGTGTTTTAGTTTCATTCTTTTACAAGTGGTTGACCAGTTTTCCCAGCACCACTTGTTAAAGAGATTGTCTTTAATCCATTGTATATTCTTGTCTCCTTTGTTGAAGATAAGGTGTTTGGTATTTTTAATTTTGAAACATTGTGAAGTATTTGAAGATGAACTTTAGGTTATAATGTATGGATGAATGTCATTAATATAGATATTCCTAAATTTTATATGGAATTCCTAACATCTGATATGTCCTGATATAATGTTATCAGTCATAATTATAGTGAATGTTCTAAAGTGTTATATGTTATAGAAGTATCCAAATTTCCTGCTAATTGCACTGTACTCAAATTTTTAACCATATTATTTTAAGTTTGTCTTTTATAGAAATCATAATTTTGCATTGCTTTCATAAAATGAAGATTTTCAAGAAGACTCATTTAAAAAAATCTAAACAAATGCTAGCTTCTGATAGCTTCTAACTAATGCCACTGAACTGGATAATAAATGACAAATTCTAATGAAAACCTGATTACTTCACGCTGATCAATAGGAAGCAATTACAAAGGACTGAAGAAATGGATAACTATGATTTATAACTTTAACTTTAGATGATATGCCAGCTTTAATCTGTTTTCCAGTAAACCTTTTTCTCTTATGCTTCAACCTATAACAAGTTGATAATGTATGGTTTTGTAAACGAAGGTGAAATACTTATCTTTTTGTCTCTACCTGATCCTGCCAGAATTTGCCTTTTCCAGCTGCCTTCCTGTGTACTTGATAGCTTACCACAACTGGATTACAACTAGTTATACTAACCAATGTTTTAATTTGTTCTTTGTTTCCAAATTGTTTATGCTTTGTGACTCTTCTATATAATGACTTTGTCAATGTTATTAGCTACATTACTTATATTCTGTCTATTTTATAAGATTGTTGTCTCTTACAGTGTGTAACCAGGCCTTCAACAAATGTAATGATGACTAGGCTACTTGAAGCAATTGATCAGAAATAAAGTTCCGCATGCCATCAATAATTGTAAATAGTATGATTCTAGACATGGGAAAAAGCAACAAGGGAAATATCTCCCGGATCATAATAGATTAGAAGATAGAGGATACAGATAATCTTTTATTATTTATCAATGAGTCTACTCCAAAAACGAACACCTGGAGTGACATATCAATGAGAACTTTTGCATGACCTGGGTTAAGTCTCCCAGCACCACGGTACAAAATTGGTCATGAAATGTCTCCCAAATATTGGTCGAATTTCTGACCAAGACGAAGGACTGAGAAATGGCATATTTCCTGTCATATCAATAAACAAGGATGTAACAGTCATCAGCAATTCTAGCCTTCCAGGGTACTCAGAAAGGAGGACAATACTTGCAATCTAGCAGCCATCAGGTGCAGCCACTCCCTATGGTGAGCACTGAAGAACTCAGGATGTGAAAAATCACAGGATACTGGCCCCAGATAGCTGAGATGCATATGAAAGGGATGATTTCAATGAGCCCAGACTCTTGCACCCTCTCATATATAGAAAAGTGCTAAATTCCTTAATTTAAGATATCTGATTTCTTTAATTCACAAAAAATACTTTTGATGTTCAGACTACCTGCCCTTTGTTGCAAACTTCTATATAACCTGATTCCTCCCCCACCTTCTCAGAGCAGTTCTCTCAGGGTGACTTGAGATGCTGTCTCTCGGGTTTGAAGTCCTAAAAATTCCCACCAAATAAAACATAATTCTCAACTTTTAGCTTGTGACTATTTTTTTAAGCTAAAAACATCAAGCATATTAACATTCACATTGTAGGAATCATAAAGGAAGAAAGTGAGGGGAAGGGGCAGAGAACTTACTTCAAGAAATAATAGCTGAAAACTTCTGTAACCTGTGGAAGGAAACAGACATTAATATCCAGAAAGGAAAGAAAGTCCTAAACAGATGAACCAAAAGAGGCTCATCAAGACACACTATAATTAAAATGGCAAAAATTAAAGATAAAGAGAGAATCTCCAAAGCATCAAGAAAAAACAAAAATAATACAAGAACACAGGCCTATCAGCTGACTTTTCAGCAGTCTGGCAGGCCAGAAGGGAGTAGTATAATTCATTCAAAGTGATGGAAGGAAAAACACCTGCCAGCTAGAATACTCTTGGCAAGGTTATCAATCATACTTCCAGGAGAAATAAAGAATTTTGCAGAAAAAAATCTAAAAGAGGTTTTAGATTTAGATAAAATCTAGAAGAGCTCAGTATCACTATATGACTTTACAAGAAGTGTTAAAGGGATTTCTCTAAGCAAAAAAAGAAAAGAAAAGGCCACAACTGGAAATATGAAAATTATGAAAGGAAAAATCTCACAGTAAGGGCAACTATATAGTAAAGATAATAAATAGATCAACTACTCATAAAGTTAGAAGAAAGATAAAGACAAAAGGAGTAAAATCATCTTTATCCAGGAAAAGTACTTGAGATACACGAAACAAAAATATTAGACATATATATATAATATATACATTGTTACATATGAGTCTCATGCAACCACAAATTAAAAACCTATAATAGATAACACAGAGAGAGAAAAAGGTATTCAAACATAACACTAAGATAATCATCAAATCACAAAGGGAAGAAAGCAAAGAAGAGGTAAGGAACAAAAAAGAACCACAAAAACAATCAAAAAACAATTAATAAAACAATGATTAGTACATACCTATCAACTGGAGAAGGAAACGGCAACCCACTCCAGTCTTCTTGCCTGGAGAATCCCTTGGACAGAGGAGCCTAGCAGGCTACAGTCCATGGGGTCGGTAAGAGTCACACATGACTGAAGTGACTTAGCACATACCTATCAATAATTTAAATGTACTAAACTACACAATGCAAGAAGAAAACTGGAAAAACATGAAAAAAGTAGAACCTACACAAGATGCTATTAAACAACTAATGTCAACAAAGAAATCAAAGAGGAAATCAAAATATATCTTAAGACAAATGAAAGTGGAAACACAACATATCAAAACCTGTAGGACACAACAAAAGTTGTCCTAAGAAGGAAGTTTATAGCAATACCGGCTTACCTTTGAAAGTAAAAAAAAAAAAAAAAAAACTAAAGTAAATAAACAATCTAATCTTAAACCTAAAGGAAGTAGAAAAAAACAAAACCCAAAATGAACAGAAGAAAACAAATAATGTCAGAGCAAAATAAGTGAAATAGAGACTAAAAGAAAAACAGAAAAAAATCATCAATAAAACCAAAAACTGGTTCTTAGAAAAATTAAACAAAATTGCTTCAGCCATACTCAGCAAGAAAAAAAAGACAGAGTCTAATTAGATTCAGAAATGGAAGTAGAGACCTTACAATCAACACCACAGAAATACAAAGGAGCATAAGGGAGTATTACAAAGAATTATACATAAATAATGGTCATATTACAAGAAATTGACAATTACTAGGAATAAAAAAATCTCCTAAGAATGATCCAGGAAGAAATAGAAAATATGAACATAATATTGTTTCAATTTCATGAAGTAAATTTCATGAAATTGAAAAATAAAAAAATTTTTTTAAAACTTCCCACAAACAAAAGTCTAGGCCAGATGACTTCACAGGGGAATTCTACCAAACATTTAAAGAAGAATTATTGCCTATTCTTCTTCAACTATTCAAAAAAACTGAACAGAAAGGAGTGTTTCTAAACTCTAAGGCCAAAATCACCCTGATACAAACCAGGTAACAAAGACACCACGAAAAAAAAAAAAAAGGAAAGAAAAGAAAAGAAAATTACAGACCATCACTAATGAACATAGATGCAGAAATCTTCAACAAAATATTAGCAAACTGAATTCAATAACATATTAAAAGGATTACACACAATAATCAGGTGGAATTTATCCCAGGGAAGTAAGGATAACTCAAGTTTTCAAATCAATCAACATGATAAACCACATTAAACACTGAAGAACAAAAATCATATGATCATCTCAATAGATGCAGAAAAAAGCTTTTAACAAAATTCAACATCTATCCATGATAGCAATCTCAGCAATGTAAGTAGAGAGGGAACATACCTCAACACAATAAAGAACATATATGACAAATCCACAGCTACAATCATGCTTAATAATGAAAAGTCAAAAACTTTTCCTCTAAGATCAAGAATGCCTACTCTGTCGGTCGGTGGGAATGTAAACTGATAGAGCCACTATGGAAAATGGTATAGAGGTTCCTTAAAAAACTAAAAATAGAGCTACCATGTGTCCCTGCAATCCCACTCCTGGGCATATATCCAGAGGAAAACTTGATCTGAAAAGATATATGCACCCCAAAGTTCACTGCAGCACTGTTTACAATACCCAAGATGTGAAAACAACCTAAATATCCATCAACAGAGGAATGGATAAAGATGTGGTATATATAATGGAATATTACTCAGCATTAAAATGAGTGAAATAATGCCATTTGCAGCACATGAATGGACCTAGAGAGTGTCAGACTGAGTGAAATAAGTCACACAGAGAAGGAGAAATACCAGACAACATCCCTCACATGCGGAATCTAAAAAGAAATGATAACAAATGAACTTACAAAATAGAAATAGACTCGCAAACTTTAAGAAAAAGCTAACGGTTGCTAGGGAGAGGATGGGGAGAAGGGATAGTTAGGGAGTTTGGGATGGACATGTACACACTGCTATATTTAAAATGAACAACCAACAAGGACCTACTCTACAGCACAGGGAACTCTGCTCAATGTTGTCTAGCAGCCTGGATGGAAGGGGAGTTTGGAGGAGAATGGATACATGAATGTGCGTGGCTGAGTTCCTTCACTATTCACCTGAAACTATCACAACATTGTTAATCGGCTATATCCCAGTACAAAATAAAAGGTTTTTAAATTTTTTTAAGTTATGGTCTGACATTAAAAAAAAAAGAAGGATGTCCACTCTTATCACTCATATTTAACACAGTGTTGGAAGTCCTAGCTACAACCAGGACCAGAAAAAGAAAGAAAAGGAATCCAAATTTTAAAGGAAAAAGTAAAACTGTCACTATTTGAAGATGACATAATACTATATATAGAAAAATCTAAAGATCCCACCTAAACACTACTAGAACTAATTAGTAAAATCAGAAGTTGCAAGATACAAAATCAATATATAGAAAACTATTACACTTCTATACACTAATAACAAGCTATTAGGAATATAAATGAAGAAAACAATCACATTTACAACTTCATCAGAAAGAATAAAATATCTCGGGAATATACCTAACCAAAAAGTTAAAATGCTTATATTCTGAAAACTATAAGACACTGATGAAATAAATTGAAAATGACAAATGTAAGGATATACCATGCTCATGGATCAGAATTATTAATATTGCTAAAATGACTTCATTACCCAAGGCAATCTACAAAGTCAACACACTCCTTATCAAAATACCAAAGACATTTTTCACAGGACTAGAAAATATTCTAAAATTTATAAGAAACACAAAAGACCCTGAATAGCCACAGAGATCTTGAGAAAGAAAAACAAAACTGGAGATGTCATGCTTCCTGATTTCAAATCATACTGCAAAGATACAGTGGCTAACACTCTGCGCTCCCAATGCAGGGGCCCAGGTTTGATCCTTGGTCAGGGATCTATACCCCACATGCCACAATTAAGATCCCATGCAGCCAAATAAATAACTGTTTTAAAAAGCTACAGTAATCAAAAACAGACACAGATCAATGGTACAAAATAGAGGGCCTAGAAATAAACCCACACTTATATAACCAATTAAGCTATGGCAAAGAAGGCAAGAATACACAGTGGAGCAAAACAATCTCTTCCATAAATGGTGTTGGCAAAACTGAGCAGCTACATGCAAAAGAATCAAACTGGACTACTTTCTCGCACCATTTACAAAAATAAATCAAAAACAGATTAAAGACGTAGACTCTTTGACACTGGTCTAAGGGGCACGGGAGATCTGACTCCTCAGGTAAGGCTAACAAAAGCAAAAGCAAGCAAATGGGATTACATCAAAATAAAATGTTTCTTCTCAGGAAAGGATTATATCCACAAAACAAAAAGGCAACCTACTGAATAGAGAAGATACTTACAAACAATACATCCAATAATGGGTTAATATCCAACTGTGCAAAGAACTCAAATAACTCAACATCAAAAAAATTTTTTTAAATAGAGGAGCTGAAGGATGCTTGGGACTGATGCACGGGGATAATCCAGAGAGAGGGTGTGGGGCGGGAGGGGGGAGGTGGGGGTCGGGCTTGGGAGTTCATGTACACTC
>SJXQ01005141.1:120343-130788 GCA_006408695.1 Aepyceros melampus | reverse complement strand
AAAAAAAAATAGAGGAGCTGAAAAGACATTTTTCCAAAGAAGACATACAGATGGCTCACAGACACATGAAAAGATGCTCAACATCACTAATCATCAAGGAAATATAACTCAAAACCACAATGAGAATGGCTAACCATTTTTAACTAATTTATTTTTACTCTATTTTCAATCTGTTGTTAAGCCTATCTAGCATTTTAAGAATTTAAGTCATTTTATTTTTGAACTCCAGAATTTGCAATTTTATATGGTTATCATTAACATCTGTTAAATATTTTCTTAAATATTTTAACACATTTTTAAAAATTTTCAAAGTATATTTATAGTAGTTAATTGGAGGGCTTTATCTAGTAAACCCAACACCTGGGCCAACTCAGAGTACATTTCTACTTGATTATTGCCTTTTCCCCCAAGTATGGGTCGTAATTTCTCATCTTTTTGCATGTCGTAAATTTTGGGCTGAAAACTGATATTGTAACTAATATGTTACCAAAATTCAGAGTTCTGATTTGTTCTGAGAATCACTTAAGTTTTATTCTACCAAGCAGTTAACTTATCTAGATTCAAACTGAAAATAGTGCTTCTTTTACAGAACCTGATGCTGGGAAAGACTGAGGGCAGGAGGAGAAGGGGACAACAGAGGATGAGATATTTGGATAGCATCACCAACTCAATGGACATGAGTTTGAGCAAACTCCAGGAGATAGTAGAGGACAGAGAAGCCAGGCAAACTGCCGTCCACAGAGTTGAAAAGAGTCGGACATCACTTAGCGATTGAACTACAGACCTGTGGTTTCCTACAGCTTATTCTTCAGCCTGATCCCTGTAAGCATCCCTGATCCTATAAAATTCTAATGAACTAAAAGTTTAGGCAGAGTGGGGGAGCACTCTTCTGTGAATTCTTGATTCTAGGAATCCCTCTTCATTTTCCAGCAGCTCTACTAACTTTTGTTCTTTGTTAACACATGTTTTCCAAATCCACCCAGTTTCCGCTCTCTTCCACCTGTGCCATGCACAGTTGGAAATGCAGTTAAGGAAAGTATCCAATTAACAGATCTGGATTTATATACTTATATTTTTCAGAAATAGATTCTCTCTAGTGTCTGCTTAATTTTCATTAAGCCCCTGTCCGGATACATGCAGCTCAGCATCAACCATAGATTTAGACAGTTTATGCTCTGAATCTGTGTCTCACTTCTGAGAGTCTTGCTGCTAGGATTTCCCTTTAAATTTCTAGCTCCTTTCCCAGTTCCAAACTCCCATCTTGGTATCATAGCTGGTAGCATCACTTTCCACAGCCATATCTATGGGAGTTGGGCATTGCCCTTGGACTGTAAGCTGCTAACTCACAATTCTTAGCCATTCCAGCTATAGGTTTTCAAAAACCCTTAAAGTTGCATGATTTTATTTACTTTTTAACGACTTGCAGTGTTTATATAGATTTTTTAATCTAGTGTTTTATAGTTGTCATCTGTAACTACTTTACTCTCTGCCATTAACTACATTCTTTTTTTGATCTGCCATTTATCATATCTAATATATGCCAAAAGATATATTAATGAGTTCCATGAGATAAGGTTACCCAGTACAAGAATCCTATCATATTTATGTTAACACTGAGATCAAAGAGGTTAACTAACTTGTCCAAGGTCACTTAAGGATAAGTCTAAGATTAGGAATTGAACCCAGATCTCTATGACTCCAGCATTATTTGGTAATACAGTCCTTATGATAAAATACTAATTATAATTAGTTAATGCCTTTTTACTATATATCTGGCAAAACAGGAACAGCTTAGGGTAATTCATTATTGCTAATTAATACATTTATACCTCACAATAAGCCTATGAAATGGGTACTATTGTCAATACATTTTACAGATGAAAAACTTAGCCATAGTTTAGCTTGTTTGAAGTGACTTTGATGTTAAATGCAACAGCCTAGATTCTAATGTAGGTAAACTCACTCAAGGTTCAGGAATCAATTAAATTTTCTAGAAATGAAACAAGATAGCATATATATCTATAAAGATAATTGGCTGTAACTTCTAAATCATTAATTGTCATAAAAATGACATCTGTTCTGCATAATTAAGAAATTGGTATTAAAATCAAGAGCATTATATAACAATAGGATGTCTATTAATAATACACTGGTAGTAATACCAATTAACAGGCTTTTCAAAATCTTAATAATTCATTCATTCAAATAAATATACCTTAAATCACTGGCTGAAGAAAGACTTGGGTTTTTAAGTCTGTAACAAGTAGAACTTCTTCAAAAATAGTTTTTATTTTAAATCAAAATGATGGACTTTTACAAAAACTGAATACTTTAAGTATATACCAAAACTATCAACTATTTAACTGTTGCTTTTGTATACAGCTTTACCAAACAAGAGCACCAGCATCATCATTACCATTACAATTACCACATTCTCTGTAAAACTTGTTTTTAACTCAGAATTCCACACATTGACTTTTCAGTTGGATATTTAAATTCCACTATTAATCATGAATCATTTAGAAGCAACAATAAAATTTAAAAATGATTAATGTCACATAACTTAATCTCATTGAAAAATAAGTTGAAATCTCTTTCAAGAAAGCCAATTTTAAGCAGTAAAGCTACATGAAATCAACTTTTGGAAGAGGTAAGTCAAAAACTAGGGAAGTGACAACTACTTTAAGCCATATGTTAAATTTGTTAATCTCCTAGAATAGACTCTTGGTGTAAATTTATAAACTCCCAAAGGTGAGTTATCTGCTTCAGATAACTATTTTCCTAAGGTACACATAGCAACAGCTCTTATGTGTGGATTCCCAAAACGAACAGTCATTGTTTCCTTTGTTCTGCCCAAGCCCACGAGGCAAACTGTGATCAGATAAGGTATTTCTGTAATTGCCAAATGCTTTTGATTTCCAATAAGGAAATGACTGAGGGAGCTAGTAAAAGAAATACAAAGCATTATAACATACTGAGAAAGTATTAGTTAAGCTTCTTGGACAAGTAGACTCCAATACAAATGGGTCTTTTCAAATGCTCTTCGCATAAGGTGGCCAAAGTATAACCATATTAGATAACTGAAGAAAAAAATCATATGATCATCTCAAAAGATACAAAAAAGACTTCTTTGACAAAATGTCAGCATCCATGTTTGATAAAAACTCTCAACAGAGTGGGCATAGAGGAAACACACCTCAACATGATAAAATGAAAATGCAGCCTACTGAATAGGAGGAACATCTACAAATAATATATTCAGGGGGCAGTCCCAAGATGGCAGAGGAATAGGATGGGGAGACCACTTTCTCTCCCAAAAACTCATCAAAAGATCATTTGAAGGCTGAGCAACTCCCACAAAACAACTTCTGAATGCTGGTGGAGGACACCAGGCACCCAGAAAGGCCGCCCATTCTCTTTGTAGGGCAGTAGGACAAAATATAGAAGACAAAGAGAGAGAAGAGTTAGGAATGGAGAACTTTCCTGGAGAGGGAGTCATAAAGGAGAAGTTTCCAAACAGCAGGAAACCCTCTCACAGGCGGGTCTGTGGGGAGTTTCGGAATCTCAGAGGGCAACATAACAGGGGTGGGGGAACCCACAGAATACACACCTAACTGCAACTACCAGCAGAGAAGTAGCCCAGACGCTAGAGCGGGGGCTGGACAGTGAGGCGCAGGCTGCATAATCGGTGCTTAGGGTAAGGACTGGGCCTGAATGCCCTGAGGACAATATGAAGGAGCTAACGTGAGATAGCAACCCAAACTGTGGGATTGCCAGAGAGAAAAAAAAAATAACTTTCTCGCGACAGGTGCTAACCCACAGTCTGGTCTACTCACAGAACAAAGGATTAAGAGAATACCAAAGGAGACCTAGTTGGCTGCATACATGCCCCTCACCCCAATGGAGGCAGAGAGGCAGGCATGCAACAGCCAGAGCCAGAAGGCAAGGGGATGCTGCAATCTCAGGCCCAGAGACTGGCATCCTTCACCGAACTGTGAGATCCAGCTCCATTCCCCAGAACACAGATGCAAGCTCTCCTTGAGCCTGCATCTCCCCTTGTCAAGGAAACCTTGACAAGCCACTAGTCCACCCCACCCACAGTGAGGAGGCTCCACAGTAAAGAAGAATCACGAACTTCCAGCCTACAGAAAGGGCACCCCAAACGCAGCAATCTAAACAAAGTAAAAAGGCAGAGAAATATTCAGCAGGTAAAGACGCATGATAAATGCCCACAAAACCAAACAAAAGAGGAAGAGATATGGAGTCTACCTGAAAAAGAATCCAGAATAATGATAGTACAGATGATCCAAAATTTCGAAAATAAAATGGAATAACACATAAGTAGATTAGAGACAAGGATTGAGAAGATGTAAGAAATGTTTAACAAGGACCTAGAAGAAATAAGAGTCAATGAATAATGCAATATCTGACATAAAAAGCACTCGGGAAGGAACCAACAGTAGAATAACTGAGGCAGAAGAGAGGATAAGTGAGGTGGAAGATAGAATTGTGGAAATAAATGAAACAGAGAGGAAAAAAGAATTAAAAGAAATGAGGACAACCTCAGAGACCTCTGGGACAATATTAAATGCCCCAACATTCAAATCATAGGAGTCCCATAAGAAGAAGACAAAAAGAGAGGGCATGAGGAAATATTTGAGGAGATAATAGCTGAAAACTTCCCTAAAATGAGGGAGGAAATAGCCACCCAAGTCCAAGAAACCCAGAGAGTCCCAAACAGGATAAACCCAGGAAAAACATTCCAAGACACATATTAATCAAACTAACAAAGATCAAACACAAATATTAAAAGCAGCAAGGGAAAAACAACAAATAACACACAAGGGGATCCCCATAAGGATAACAGCTGATCTTTTAACAGAAACTTTTCAGGCCAGGAGGGAATGGCAGGACATACTTAAAGTAATGAAAGAGAAAAACCTACAACCAAGATCACTCTATCTAGCAAGGATCTCATTCAAGTACGAAAAATAAATCAAAAGCTTTACAGACAAGCAAAAGCTAAGAGAATTCAGCACCACCAAACCAGCTCTTCAGCAAATGCTAAAGGATCTTCTCTAGACAGGAAACAGAAAAGGTTTATAAACTCAACCCAAAACAACAAAGTAAATGGCAATGGGATCACATTTATCAATAATTACCTTAAATGTAAATGGGTTGAAGACAAAGACTGCCTGAATGGATACAAAACAAGACCCCAAGTATGCTGTCTCCAAGAGACCCACCTCAAGCCAAGGGACACATACAGACTGAAAGTGAAGGGCTAGAAAAAGATATTTCATGCAAATGGAGACCAAAAGAAAGTAGGAGTAGCAACATTCATATCAGACAAAATAGGCTTTGAAATAAAGACTATGAAAAGAGACAAAGAAGGACACTGCATAATGATCAAAGGATCAATTCAAGAAGAAGATGTAACAATTATAAATATATATGCACCCAAGATAGAAGCACCTCAATATGTAAGGCAAATGCTAACAAGTATGAAAGGGGAAATAAACAGTAACACAATAAGTAAGAGACTTTTAATACCCCACTCACACCTATGGATAGATAAACCAAACAGAAAATTAACAAGGAAACACAAACTTTAAATGATACAATAGACCAGTTAGAAGTAATTGATATCTATAGGAGATTTCACCCCAAAACAATGAATTTCACCTTTTTCTCAAGTGCATGGAACATTCTCCAGGATAGATCACATCCTGGGCCATAAAGCTAGCCTTGTTAAATTCAAAAAAACTGAAATCATTTCAGGCATCTTTTCTGATCACAATACAGTAAGATTATATATCAACTACAGGAAAAAAAATCTATTAAAAATACCAACATATGGAGGCTAAACAACATGCTTCTGAATAACCAACAAATTATGGAAGAAATCAAAAAGGAAATAAAAATATTCATAGACAAATGAAAGTGAAAACACAACAACCCAAAACCTATGGGATTCAGTAAAATGGGATTCAATGGTAACGGGAAGGTTCATAGCAATACAAACTATACCTCAAGAAACACAAGAAAAATCAAATAAATACCCTAATTTTACACCTAAAGCAACTAGAAAAAGAAGAAATGAAGAACCTCAGGGTTAGAAGAAAGAAAAAATCATAAAAGTCAGGGCAGAAATAAATGAAAAAGAAATAAAGGAGAATATAGCAAATAACAAAACTAAAAGCTTGTTCTTTGAGAAGATAAATAAGATAGACAAACCATTAGCCAGACTCATCAAGAAAAAAAGGAAGAAGAATGAAATCAATAAAATTGGAAATGAAAATGGAGAAATCACAACAGACAACACAGAAATACAAAGGATCATAAGAGACTACTATCTACAACTATATGCCAATAAAATGAACAACTTGGAAGAAAGGGACAAATTCTTAGAAAAGTATAACCTTCCAAAACTGAACCAGAAAGAAACAGAAAATCTTAGCAGACCCATCACAAGCACATAAATCTAAACTGTAATAAAAAATCTTCTAACAAACAGAAGTCCAGGACCAGATGGCTTCACAGCTGAATTCTACCAAAAATTTATGGAAGAGCTAACACCTACCCTACTCAAACTCTTCCAGAAAATTGCACAGGAAGGTAGATTCCCAAACTCATTCTGTGAGGCCACCATCACCCTAATACCAAACCCAGACAAAGATGCCACAATAAAAGAAAACTACAGGCCAATATCACTGATGAACATACATGCAAAAATCCTCAACAAGATTCTAGCAAACAGAATCCAACAACATATAAAGATTGTACACCATGACCAAGTGGGTTTTATACCAGGGATGCAAGGATTCTTCAGTATTCACAAATTAATCAGTGTGATACACCACATTAACAAATTGAAAGATAAAAACCATATGATTATCTCAACAGATCCAGAAAACACATTTGACAAAATTCAACACCCATTTATAATAAAAACTCTCCAGAAAGCAGGCATAAAAGGAACATACCTCAACATAATAAAAGCCATCTACAATAAACCCATAGCAAACATTATCATCAATGGTGAAAAATTGAAAGCATTTCCTCTAAAGTCAGGAACAAGACAAGGGTGCCCACTCTCACCATCACTATTCAACATAGTTTTGGAAGTTTTAGCCACAGCAATCAGAGAAGAACAGAAATAAAAGGAATCCAGATTGGAAAAGAAGAACTCTCACTGTTTGCAGATGAAACGACCATCTACCTAGAAAACCCTAAAGATACCACCAGAAAATTACTAGAGCTAATCCTTTGCATTCCTATACACTATCTATGAGAAAACAGAAAGAGAAATTAAGGAAATAATTCCATTCACCATTGTGACAAAAAGAATAAAATACTTAGGAATAAATTTACCTAAAGAATCAGAAGGACCTATATACAGAAAACTATAAAACACTATACAAATCAAAGATGACATAAATAGATAGAGAAATATACCATGTTCATGGATCAGAAGAATCAATACAGTGAAAATCAGTATACTACCCAAAGCAATCTATAGATTCAATGAATCCCTATCAAGCTAACAATGGTATTTTTCAGAGAACTAGAACAAATAATTTCACGATTTGTATGGAAACACAAAAAACCTCGAATAGCCAAAGCAACCTTGAGAAAGAAGAATGGACTGGAGGAATGAACCTACCTGACTTCAGACTACACCACAAAGCTACAGTTATCAACACAGTATGGTATCGACACAAAGATAGAAACATAGATAAATGGAACAAAACAGAAATCCCAGAGATAAATCCACATACCTCTGGACACCTTATCTTTGACAAAGGAGGCAAAAATATGCAATGGAGAAAAGACAATCTCTTTAACATGGTGCTGGAAAACTGTACAGTTCGGTTCAGTTAGGTTCAGTCATTCAGTTATGTCCAACTCTTTGTGATCCCATGGACTGCAGCACACCAGGCCTCCCTGTCCTGCACCATTTCCTGGAGTTTACTCAAACTCATGTTCATTGAGTCAGGGATGCCATCAAGCTATCTCATCCCCTGTTGTCCCTTTCTCCTCCTGCCTTCAATCTTTCCCAGTATCGGGGTCTTTTCAAATGAGTCGGTTCTTCACATTAGGTGGCCAAACCATTGGAGTTTCAACTTCAATATCAGTCCTTCCAACAAACACCCAGGACTGACCTCCTTCAGGAGGACTGGTTGGAACTCCTTGCTGTCCAAGGGACTCTCAAGAGTCTTCTCCAATAACACAGCTCAAAAGCATCAATCCTTTGATGCTCAGCTTTCTTTATAGCCCAACTCTCACATTTCATACATGACTGCTGAAAAAACCATAGCCTTGACTAGACAGACCTCTGTTGGCAAAGTAATGTCTCTGCTTTTTAATAAGCTGTCTAGGTTGGTCAAAACTTTTCTTCCAAGGTGTAAGCGTGTTTTCATTTCATGACTGCAGTCACCATCTGCAGTGATGTTGGAGCCCAAAAATAAAGTCTGAAACTGTTTCCACTGTTTCCTCATCTATTTGCCATCAAGTGCCAGCTGCCATGATCTCAGTTTTCTGAATGTTGAGCTTTAAGCCAACTTTTTCACTCTCCTCTTTCACTTTCATCAAGAAGCTCTTTAGTTCCTCTTCACTTTCTGCCATAAGGGTGGTGTCATCTGCATATCTGAGGTGACTGATATTTCTCCTGGCAATCTTGATTCCAGCTTGTGCTTCACAGACTCCAGCATTTCTCATTATGTACTCTGCACAGAAGTTAAATAAGCAGGGTGACAATATACAGCCTTGACGTACTCCTTTCCTGCTTTGGAACCAGTCTGTTTTTCCAAGTCCAGTTCCAAGTGTTGCTTCTTGACCTGCATACAGGTTTCTCAGGAGGCAGGTCAGGTGGTCTGGTATTCACATCTCTTGAAGAGTTTCCCAGAGTTTGTTGTGATTCACAGGGTCAAAGGCTTTGGCATAGTCAATAAAGCAGAAGTAGATGTTTTTCTGGAACTCTCTTGCTTTTTCAATGATCCAGCAGATGTTGGCAATTTGATCTCTGATTCCTCTGCCTTTGCTAAAACCAGACTGAACATCTGCAAGTTCATGGTTCACATGCTGTTGAAGCCTGGCTTGGAGAATTTTGAGCATTATTTTGCTAGCATATGCAATGAGTGCAATTGTGTGGTAGTTTGAGCATTCTTTGGCATTGCCAAAACGGGTCAACCACCTTAAAAGAATGAAACTAGAACACTTTTTAACACCATACACAAAAATAAACTCAAAACGGATTAAAAATCTAAATGTAAGACCAGAAACTATAAAACTCCTAGAGGGAAACATAGGCAAAACACTCTGTGACATACATCACAGAAAGATCTTCTATTGCCCACCTTCCAGAGTAATGGAAATAAAAGCAAAAATAAGCAAATGGGACCTAATTAAACTTAAAGGCTTTTGCACAATGAAGGAAACTATAAGCAAGGTGAAAAGACAACCTTCAGAATGGGAGAAAATATTAGCAAACAAAGCAACTGACAAAGAATCAATCTCCAAAATATACAAGCAGCTCATGCAGCTCGATACCAGAAAACTAAATGATCCAATCAAAAAATGGGCCAAAGATCTTAACAGACATTTCCCCAAAGAAGACATACAGATGGCTAACAAACACATGAAAAGGTGCTCAACATCACTCATTATCAAAGAAATGCAAATCAAAACCACAATAAGGTACTATCCCATGCCAGTCAGAATGGGTGCTATCCAAAAGTCTACAAACAATAAACGCTGGAGAGGGTGTGGAGAAAAGGGAACCCTCTTACACCATTGGTGGGAATGCAAACTAGTACAGCCACTACAGAGAACAGTGTGGTTCCGTTCTGTTCCGTTCCGTTCAGTTGCTCAGTCATGTCCGACTCTTTGCTACCCCATAAATCACAGCACGCCAGGCCTCCCTGTCCATCACCAACTCCCGGAGTTCACTCAGACTCACGTCCATTGAGTCCATGATGCCATCCAGCCATCTCATCCTCGGTCGTCCCCTTCTCCTCCTGACCCCAATCCCTCCCAGCATCAGGGTCTTTTCCAATGAGTCAACTCTTCACATGAGGTGGCCAAAGTACTGGAGTTTCAGTTTTAGCATCATTCCTTCCAAAGAAATCCCAGGGCTGATCTCCCTCAGAATGGACTGGTTGGATCTCCTTGCAGTCCAAGGGACTCTCAAGAGTCTTCTCCAACACCACAGTTCAAAACATCAATTCTTCGGTGCTCAGCCTTCTTCACAGTCCAACTCTCACATCCATACATGACCACAGGAAAAACCATAGCCTTGACTAGATGGACCTTAGTCGGCAAAGTAATGTCTCTGCTTTTGAATATACTATCTAGGTTGGTCATAACTTTTCTTCCAAGGAGTAAGCGTCTTTTAATTTCATGGCTGCAGTCACCATCTGCAGTGATTTTGGAGCCCCAAAAAA
>SJXQ01005141.1:88855-120084 GCA_006408695.1 Aepyceros melampus | reverse complement strand
TATTTGGAACCAGTCTGTTGTTCCATGTCCAGTTCTAACTGTTGCTTCCTGACCTGCATACAGATTTCTCAAGAGGCAGGTCAGGTGGTCTGGTATTCCCATCTCTTTCAGAATTTTCCACAGTTTATTGTGATCCACACAGTCAAAGGCTTTGGCATAGTCAATAAAGCAGAAATAGATGTTTATCTGGAACTCTCTTGCTTTTTCCATGATCCAGCAGATGTTGGCAATTTGATCTCTGGTTCCTCTGCCTTTTCTAAAACCAGCTTGAACATCAGGGAGTTCACGGTTCACGTACTCCTGAAGTCTGGCTTGGAGAATTTTGAGCATTACTTTACTAGCATGTGCGATGAGTGTGATTGTGCGGTAGTTTGAGCATTCTTTGGCATTGCCTTTCTTTGGAATTGGAATGAAAACTGACCGTTTCCAGTCCTGTGGCCACTGCTGAGTTTTCCAGATTTGCCGGCATATTGAGTGCAGCACTTTCACAGCATCATCTTTCAGGATTTGAAACAGCTCAACTGGAATTCCATCACCTCCACTAGCTTTGTTCGTAGTAAGTGTGGAGATTTCTTAAAAAAACTGGAAATAGAACTGCCATGTGACCCAGCAATCCCATGCTAGGCATACACACCAAGGAAACCAGAATTGAAAGAGACACATGTACCCCAATGTTCATCACAGCACTGTTTACAATAGATAGAACATGGAAGCAACCTATATGTCCATCAGCAGATGAATGGATAAGAAAGCTGTGGTAAATATACAAAATGGAATATTACTCAGCTATTAAAAAGAAGGCATTTGCATCAGTTCTAATGAGGTGGATGAAACTGGAGCCTATTATACAAAGTGAAGTAAGTCAGAAAGAAAAATACCAATACAGTATATTACTGCATACATATGGAATTTAGAAAGATAGTAATGATGATCCTATATGCAAGACCACAAGGAAGACACAGATATAAAGAACAGACTTTTGGACTCTGTGGGTGAAGGCAAGGGTGGGACAATTTGAGAGAATAGCATTGAAACATGTATATTACCATATGTGAAACAGATGACCAATGAAGTTCGTGCATGAAACAGAGCACTCAAAGTCACTGCACTGGGACAACCCAGAGGGATTGGGTGGGGAGGGAGGTGGTCTAATGAGGTGGATGAAACTGGAGCCTATTATACAAAGTGAAGTAAGTCAGAAAGAAAAATACCAATACAGTATATTACTGCATACATATGGAATTTAGAAAGATAGTAATGATGATCCTATATGCAAGACCACAAGGAAGACACAGATATAAAGAACAGACTTTTGGACTCTGTGGGTGAAGGCAAGGGTGGGACAATTTGAGAGAATAGCATTGAAACATGTATATTACCATATGTGAAACAGATGACCAATGAAGTTCAGTGCATGAAACAGAGCACTCAAAGTCACTGCACTGGGACAACCCAGAGGGATTGGGTGGGGAGGGAGGTGGGAGTGGGGTTCTGGATGGGGGACACATGTACACCCATTGCTGAGTCAAGCCAATGTATGGCAAAACCACTACAACAATGTAAAGTAATCAGCCTCCAATTAAAATAAATAAATTAATTTTAAAAATACAGTCAATAAGGGGCTAACAACCAAAATAGAAAAAATAAAAACTCATATAATTCAACATCAAAAAAACAACCCAATTGAAAAATGAGCAGAGGACCTGAATAGACATTTCTCCAAAGAAGTCATACAGATGTCCAACAGATACATAATAAGAGGCTCATCACTAATCACAAGGGAAATGAAAATCAAGACCACAGTGGTATATTACTTCTCACCTGTTGATTATTAAAAAGACAACAAGAAATGCTGAGAGGATGAGGAGAAAAGAGAACCCTCATACACTTAGTGAGATTGTAGATTAGTACAGCCACTATGAAAAATAATATGGAGAGTCTTAAAAAAATTGCATCTATAACTTCTATATTATTCACCAATTTCAAGAAAATAAAAACACTAACTTGAAAAGATATATACCTGCCTATGTTCAGTGCTGCATTACTTATACTGGCCAAGATAAGGAAGCAACTTAAATGTCCATCAGTGAGGATGTTTCTAGTCATCCCAGCCGGAGAAGTAACAATCAAGATTTTCTATCTGGTGGTGCAAATGGACAGGATTAAGGATAGGAACCAGAGATGAAGTTCTGCACTTAATCATTTCCAGTGAATACAAATGAGACTTCCATCTGGATTCTTACAGTATATGATTTCCTTAATTACTGTGGATTTATCAATGTAACTCATACCTAACCAGATGACAGGATTGTTTTTACTTCTAAAATTATTGACAGTGCTGTATATGATCTCGAAGTAATCAAACAGGAACTCTGGCATTTGAGTAGAATTAGTAGTGTGAACTAGTGATGTAAGAACTAATGATGCATCCACAAATAAAGTGTTACTAGCCAGAAAGCATTTGCAACACAAATTATTATACAAGAATCTTTCAGAGACTTTAATGTTTTAACTCTGGAGCTGAAATTAAGACATTTACCATGTTTGTATGTGCATGAATAACAACCTTGCCACGGTAGCTTTTAGAAATGGATTTTCCCCAACCCTCCCCTGACCTTCTAAATAGCCTAATATATTCATTCAATTTGAAAATATATTTTGGGAAAAAGTTCTCCCCACCCACCCAATTATAACCAAGCCACAAAGTGAAATAGTTTAGAAATCAGACGCATGAGGGAAGATGATTCCATCTGCCAGGGCAGTGCCCTATGCTGTAGTTTACGTCTTTTCATTGATAGTTCTGGAAACTCAAGCAGCCACACTGGCCTCTGGGGAAATAAGATTAACATGTGTGATGAAATGCTGACATGTTGTTATAGAAAATTCCAGTGATACCATAGCTATAACCATCTTAACTTTCAGATGAGGGTAACATTTTATTCCAGCAGTAATGATGAAGAGTGACAAGTTTTAAAGGGATGGTGTAAAGCCTGGTACCAAGGTTTTATTTATCAATGAACACTAAAAATAGTTACACACACAGACATTATCCGATTTTCAGTATCTTTGGCAGAAAGGCCCTGCTGTAGATTTAGTTCTTATTCATTCACTTATTCACTTTTTCCACTAGAGAAAAACTAAGACTTTTTTATGAAAGAACACAGTGAACTTGTATTACATAAACATCTTTGATATCCATTTCTTCTTCACCTTCAGCTTTGCCCACTCACTGATCCCTACCCTGTTTCAGCACTAAAGTGATCAAATCACAGCCACAGGAACTGAGAAAAATATTCAAGGTACTGAGGACTCCATGGACATTATCTTCCCCTTGTGCTGTTTCTTAGCTCTTCTCCATGGAAACAGTTTCACTTTTTTTTCCAACAAATATTGATGGCATATGACAATGTAAACTAACATTTTGACCAAATTTTGTTGTATATATTCAAAATCTATCATATGATACAGACTGGGGCACAATAAAGTCCCACAGAGTTGATAAAACTTCAGAGTTCCTGGGGTTAAAATTCAGTAACATTTCTAAGGTACCTATAACACTGAATATCTCACATCATTGAAATATTTCAATAAATCCTTGTTTATTACAGAGAAAAGCATACATTTGCAAAAAAATACAAGGAAACAAGATATAATCTATGGCAAAAGTACATTAATATATGCCTTTTTTTCTTTAATGAAAAAAGGTATCTATTGAGATTCAATCAAATGCAGAGCATTATGCTAGGAACTATGTACAGGAGAGGGACAGTATCAGAGAGGTTGAAAATATATATTGCAACACTGCAAATTCCAACATAGTTTACTGTTTGGGGTGGGGGAAGATTAAAATGGATAAAACTGTTAATATAACATAACATTATGGTAGTACTAGTGGTAAAGAATCTGCCTGCCAATGCAGGAGACACAAGAGACTCAGGTTCAGTCCCTACGTAGGAAAGATGTCCTGGAGTAGGAAATGGCAATCAGCTCCAGTATTCTTGCCTGGAGAATCCCATGGAGAGAGGAGCCTGGCGGGCTACAGTCCTCGGGGTCTCAAAGAGTCAGACAAGACTGAGCGCTCGTGCGCACACACACACACACACTCACCAATTTAGCTGGTAGCCTTCATTTAAATTTTCTGAGTTGTTTCCTCACCTGCAGAATGAGGATAAGGAAAGTATCTTTCCCTTGGAGTTTGAGCATTAAAGAAGAGAAAGCTATTAGCACAATGCTCAGCACTTAGTAGGCATTCAGGAAATGCTGTTGATTAGTGCTAGATGAGTAATGCAGATGAAGTCATAAGAACTTGGAAATGGAGTAGACTACAATGGAACAGAGCAGTCAAAGAGAAGCTCAGACAAGAAGAAAGAATTTCATGGGAACCTGAAAGATGGTTAGGAGGTGAGTAGACAAGGATAATGGGGTACTCAGTCTGCTGGGATGCAGCCAGAGAGGAAGGACAGAAAAGATATGTGTGCTGGAAAAGTCTGTCTAGAGTAAAGGTGTACACTGAAGCTTACTAGCGTATAGTACTGAGAAAGAAAATAGATGCCACCTTACAAGAAACTTTGAATAACAGGCAAAAAATAGTGAGTAATTAGATGTTCTTGACTTTGCATATTTATCAAAAAATANACCTATCATTTTGCCTTTTCATACTGTTCATGGGGTTCTCAAGGCAAGAATACTGAAGTGGCTTGCCATTCCCTTCTTCAGTGGACCACATTCTTTCAGAGGAATTCTGTCTGTCGGAGGTGGCCACCGCACTTGAGCGCAGGCAGCGGAGGCGGCCGAGAGCTACCCGACATCAACGGGAGAAGCCACCTCGCACCGGAGGCCAGGAGCGGCAGCTGAGTGGAGCCACTCACGCCCAAGGCCAGGGCTGGCGGCCGGGAGGAGCAACCCGAGGAGTGGTGGCTGGGCAGGCACAGGAGGGCCTAGAGGAGCTATCCTACGTTGAAGGTCAGGAACGGTGGCGGTAAGGAGATACCCCTCGTCAAAGGTAAGGTGCAGTAGCTGTGCTGGAGCAGTCGTGAAGAGATATCCCACGCCCAAGGTAAGAGAAACCCAAGTAAGATGATAGGTGTTGCAAGTGGCACAGGAGGGCCTAGAGGAGCTATCCTACGTTGAAGGTCAGGAACGGTGGCGGTAAGGAGATACCCCTCGTCAAAGGTAAGGTGCAGTAGCTGTGCTGGAGCAGTCGTGAAGAGATATCCCACGCCCAAGGTAAGAGAAACCCAAGTAAGATGATAGGTGTTGCAAGAGGGAATCAGAGGGCAGACACACTGAAACCATACTCACAGAAAACTAGTCAATCTAATCACACTAGGACCACACCCTTTTCTAACTCAATGAAACCAAGCCATGCCTGCAGGGCAACCCAAGATAGGTGGGTCATGGTGGAGAGGTCTGACAGAATGTGGTCCACTGAAGAAGGGAATGGCAAGCCACTTCGGTATTCTTGCCTTGAAAAAATATTCACATGAATTTATAAAATTTATCCTTTGACAAAAACTTTCCACGAATAAAACCCAAGGTGGTAATTAAAGTAACTGACCTGTTTAGAAGTGTGTTTAGATTTTCTAAACCACAATCCAGTTTTGTCTTTGCCTTGCCTCATTCTATTTCACGTAGTTATACCGGGCTCTTTGACTTTCATTGGAAAACATGATAGCTACGCTACTTTTACCTAAGAAACTAAGCATGTCTGGCCTATTGAGGTCTCTAGGTAGAGGAGAATAACACCATGGTAAACAGAAGAATTACTCAGTGAGTCAACTGTGTGCCTAGTCTTGAAAAAATGTCTTCAGCATGATATCACTCTGAACACAAGCCAGCTATCATCTGGTCTCATTAATTAGATAAGCACACCAAATTAAATTTCACAGTACTTAAAGTGATTTTAAGGCATACCAAAGATTCCTATATACAATTTATGTCTTCAGAAATATTAAAAAATAAACAAATGGAAGTTCTAGTTTTATAATTCAAGAACTCTTAAAAATTTCAAATTCAGAATCTGATACGAGCTTCTATGTATATATATCATTTCAGATTTTAAAATATACTTCTTTTGACTGTGATTAACAATAAATATTAAAGTATGGCATATATGTCCTTCATCAGACGTCATACTAGATAAATGAGTAACTTTGGTCTTGCTGGAAATTCCTCTATTATGCTAGAATAAAAGTTCAGTAGTAGATGTAGAGAATTAATGACCTCTCTGGCCTAATCCATTATTTTCTTTTCCTTCAGTATAGATATGGCTCAGGACCAAATATAAAAATTTATATGAAGCATATCTAAATATAGGTATAAGAAGGCATTTACCATCTTTTACCAATCAAAACAGCTTTCAGTTCCAGTAAAATTACAAATGGGAATTTTAACAGTGAAAGTTATAAATGGTCAAAGACAAAACTGCAGAGGAAATAGTTTGGGGTTTGGGGGTGTTTTAATACACCTAATCCCATGTGTCAGCCTCCTGAAAAGAGTAAGCTACATTTTACAGTATCCTAGATCCTTAATGCAGAGAGCCTTGTGTTCAGAAAATATGGTTCTGCCCTTCTTTCAATCAAAGTTATTAAAGTCTCTGTAAATTAACTGAAGTCAATTTGATGAATTAAACAATACCCACAAGATTCAAATGAATGGTAGTAACATGAGTTACACTTTGGGAGGGCATGGGGACTGGAGGATCCATTTTTAATAGATATGTTTTCCGACAAACTGCTTTAACCATTAATAAAACAACTTAAGTGTTGACTCTAAAAACCAGGAGGGTACCTGGGGAGAGATGCTTTCTAACAGAATCTCCTTGAACTAAATCATTCAGATGACCCAGTCACCTACCAATCAAGTCAGCCCTGCCTGAGGATAAAGGAACATTATGCCTACTCGCCAATCAAGCACTAGAGAAAGGCTCATCACCAGTTCCTCGACTCCAGTCCCCTCTGTGTCAAAGCTTAATGGTCTGTAGGAGAAGGACCTCTGTTCCTGTTGAGTTCAGTTCCACAGCCACTTACTAAGCAAGCAGGAGCAGTGAATAAAACATCACATGAGCTAATTCAGGGCTGCAGTTCTTGGCCTGGCTACCTTGTGACACAATGGCCTGCTGCTGTCAGTCATGGAAAGGAGAGGAACTGTAATTAATACAAAAGGACCTGTGCATCCCAGAAAATCTTTCAAGTTCTTCTTCCTCTGGATGACCAAAATCTGAGTAAACCCCCAGCATGTGTGTGAGTATGCGGTGCTGTGAGCAAAGGTTAAGTACCCGATGGGCAGGGTAAGAAGTAGTCCACACTCTCCTGAGCCCACATCAACCACTGCTCCTGACTGTCCCTCCACCAGCCCTGGAACTGCAGGAGCACAGAACGCTGGGACAGGCTCTGCAGAACAGCTGCAACCTGGTGGAGGTCACCTCAGTAGCCCTAATCTTAACACAGTTGAATAGATCAAAATATTACTGGATTAAAAACTTCACAGTGCAATGACTATGGTTTAAAATACACTGTAACATTCAGCATAATCCCTGATGTCTAATGTTTACTGAGCAAACAAGTGAAAACTTGAAGAGACTGGGAAAGGAGGACTTGTTGAGAGCAGTTAGACTAACTGGATTGTGAATTTTAAACTGACTTAGCACGTGTACATCCATGGCGGATTCATGTTGATGTGTGGTAAAACCAATACAATATTGTAAAGTAAAAAAATAATAAATTTTAAAAAAGGAAAAACAATAAAACGTTTTAATTAAAAAAATAAATAAACTGGCTTAGCATCAGGATCTTTAATGCAACTGAAATCTTTTAAGGTCAAAGGGTAAAACTGAGAAAGAGGAAGTGAAGGAAAAAAGATAAGGCCGGAACTTCTGGACCGGCTGCCCTGAGGCATCCCCTCAAATCTTCAGGGATTCTCAAACACAGGTTAATTAAACACAAGCACATCAAACTTAACTGCAGTTCTAAACTGCAAGGTTAAAATTTACCTGCTTTATCATTGCAGTTCTAGCACATGCCACAGGCTCTGGCACACAGTGAGTGCTCGGGAAACATGAATGAATGAATGAATGAGTGAATATAGAACACTTAAGAAACTGTAGGATTATAACATTTAAACAAACTGCTCAAGGAAATGGAGTAAGTATAAAAAGACTAGAGTAACCAACTTACTTCTCCTCCAAATCATATGTAATTACTTCAAAAAATTTTGAAGTCTAAACAAAAAAAAAAAAAGTGCTCAAAATATATTCAGAGAAATTTTATTTTACTGTAGTAAATATTCAATTATGAGGGTCTTCAAGTACAGAAAACCAATTTTATTAATTAAGAAACAAACTCCATTTCAGAAGGTGCTAGTCCATTGTGCTGCAGAAGAATGAACAATTCACCTCCAAACTCACTCATGCTCACTGTTACCTTGAAGTTGAGCAGGGCGCTGTTTACTATTCTTTCAAAGAGGTGTCTTTCCCTGGTCACCAGCTACAGCTGCTGAAGTGAGTGATTCTTTCCTCAGGTTCCTGACCTAGCTTTGTTCCAATTTCATGCTGCCCTTGTGCTACTCAAAATTCATCTTCAAGTTACAGCTTGAATCTTCAAGTTTCCTCCAACCCAGAGCATTATACTCATGTTTCACTCACAAACATGGGTGTACCTGTTTGAAGGTTGCTCCAGTCCATATTTCTCCTAGTTTATCAGGGGCACTTCTTAATTAGAACATCATGGACTGCTTGCTGATGACAAAGAAGTGTATAATGTTGCTAACAAATTATAATGAATTTATGAAGTAAATTCATCCAAACACAAAAAACAACTCTGTTCTTCCCTGCAGTCAAATTAATCTTTTCTATACAAAGCTCTACATTAAAAAATTATTTGACAGGGGAGCCTTCTGTATATTTTCAATTTCTGGAGATAATGCAAAAGTGGCTCCAAAAGTTTAATTACATTCATGCATGAAAATGTATTCAGTTATAAGGCCAATACTATTTATATTGATCAAGTTTAATGAAGAAATTAACAGACTAATATATTTTGAGACCCAGGAGCAGACTGGGAGGTATAAAAAGAAAAAAAAATGACTTCTACTAGAGAATATCTCATTTATAACTCAAGGTTTATCTCAGTCATTATTAGCTTTCACTTGATTTAGAAATTCCATGAAGGAGAGTATGTAAGTCACTGGACGTATGTCTACAATTTAATAATATGTTCCAAGTTTAAAGATATTCTAAGATTGATACACTCTATTCAAAACTTTAAAATTCTAGGAATTCAAAGATTCACTCTGTCTCCTCTCGAAGGATGAGTACTTGGCAATTCAGACAACTTCTAAGGCTGGCTCAGGAAATAATCTGAAAAAACTTGAGCATAATTGACACTCAAACCCTGTAATTCACATTAAAACTGTGGCTTTGTTTCCACCAGAAAGTTCTGAAATTCCCCAAATCTTTTTTTTATTTAGTCAGAACATTCAAGCAATGGAGGAAGATTCATCTTTTAGCATCTAGTCTATCCACAGACTCAGTTTTACCCTAAACACCTGTACTTTTTGAACAAAAAAGTTAGTATTATTCATTTTTCTCTGTTCTCAAAATTTCAACAGGCTCAGATTTCTGAGATCCACTCATAACCAGCAAATTGGTTCTCTCAAAATCATTTAACTGATTAAAAAAAAAAAAAAACTTGAACTAAAAAAAGCCGCTCAATGAATATCTTGAATAACTTTCTATCTGCTGCCGACTAACACTGAATTCTACTTCACCTTCTTTCACATAGGCCAACTATTTAAGGGCTATTAGTTGTGGTTACAATGTTTAAAAGTTGCATCTGTAAAAAGTTACAAGGCTTATGCTTAAAATTTGAACTTTACACCACATGTTAATTGTACCACTGTAAGAATATGTTCAGCTACCACACAACTGCACCCATCTCACACGCTAGTGAAGTACTGCTCAAAATTTTCCAAGCCAGGATTCAGCAATACGTGAACCGTGAACTTCCAGATGTTCAAGCTGGTTTTAGAAAAGGCAGGGGAACCAGAGATCAAATTGCCAACATCCACTGGATCATGGAAAAAGCAAGAGAGTTCCAGATAAACATCTATTTCTTCTTTATTGACTATGCCAAAGCCTTTGACTGTGTGGATCACAATAAACTGTGGAAAATTCTGAAAGAGATGGGAATACCATACCACTTGACCTGCCTTTTGAGAAATCTGTATGCATGTCAGGAAGCAACAGTAGAACTGGACATGGAACAACAGACTGGTTCCAAATAGGAAAAGGAGTACATCAAGGCTGTATATTGTCACCCTGCTTATTTAACTTATATGCAGAAGATATCATGAGAAATGCTGGGCTGGAGGAAGCAGAAGCTGGAATCAAGATTGCCGGCAGAAATATCAATAACCTCAGATATGCAGATGATACCACCCTTATGGCAGAAAGTGAAGAAGAACTAAACAGCCTCTTGATAAAAGTGAAAGAGGAGAGTGAAAAGGTTGGCTTAAAGCCCAACATTCAGAAAACGAAGATCATGGCATCTGGTCCCATCACTTTATGGGAAATAGATGGGGAAAGAATGGAAAACAGTGTCAGACTTTATTTTGGGGGGCTCCAAAATCACTGCAGATGGTGATTGCAGCCAGGAAATTAAAAGATGCTTACTCCTTGGAAGGAAAGTTATAACTAACCTGCTGCTAAGTCGCTTCAGTCATTTCCGACCCTGTGCGACCCCATGGACTGCAGCCCACCAGGCTCCTCCATCCATGGGATTTTCCAAGCAAGAGTACTGGAGTAGGGTGTCATTGCCTTCTCCAACTCAGATAGCATATTATAAAGCAGAAATATTACCTTGCCAACAAAGGTCCGTCTAAGTCAAGGCTATGGTTTTTTCAGTGGTCATGTATGGATGTGAGAGTTGGACTGTGAAGAAAGCTGAGGGCTGAAGAATTGATGCTTTTGAACTGTGGTGTTGGAGAAGACTCTTGAGAGTCCCTTGGACTGCAAGAAGATCCAACCAGTCCATCCTAAAGGAGATCAGTCCTGGTTGTTCAATGGAAGGACTGATGCTGAAGCTTAAACTCCAATACGTTGGCCACCTCATGCGAAGAGCTGACTTGTTGGAAAAGACTCTGATGCTGGGAGGGATTGGGGGCAGGAGGAGAAGGGGATGAGAGAGCATGAGATGGCTGGATGGCATCACCAACTCAATGCACATGAGTTTGATTGAACTCCGGGAGTTGGTGATGGACAGGGAGGCCGGCGTGCTGAGGCTCATGGGGTGGCAAAGAGTCAGACACGACTGAGCGACTGAATTGAACTGAACTGAAGAATATGTTTAAACAGAGCAGCTAGATCTTTGCAAAATTAACCTGAGTCTTAGTTGTCACATCGGAGAAGGTGATGGCTCCCCACTCCAGTACTCATGCCTGGAAAATCCCATGGACAGAGGAGCCTGGTGGGGTGCAGTCCATGAGGTTGTGAAGAATTGAACACAACTGAGCAACTTCACTTTCACTTTTCACTTTCATGCATTGGAGAAGGAAATGGTAACCCACTCCAGTGTTCTTGCCTGGAGAATCCCAGGGACGGGGGACCCTGGCGGGCTGCCGGCTATGGGGTTGCACGGAGTCGGACACAACTGAAGCGACTGAGCAGCAGCAGCAGCGGTTGCCACATATATGAAGCAGTGTTTCGTCTCGTGGTTGTATGATTTACGTAACAATGTGAACAGCTATTTTCTGTACAATAAAATTTTGTGTACAAAAAAAAAGAAATAAAACAGCATCAGGTGCCACTGAATTTAAGAAAGAAAGGTTAAAAGAGCATTTTGGATATTTTTAACTGTTTGGAAATCCCTGCAGAGCTCTCATTTTTCCTCCCTGCCTCCTTTCTCCTGGCCCAATCTACTCCAGTACCTACCTAGCCAAGAGGAGCCTGGCTTGACCCTTGTGGTACAAGTGGGACTTGAGGCTGCTCTGTTGCAGCACTGAGGCCGGGGTCTGAATACTGGGCAGGGCACCAGGAGCCTTTTGTTTGCCTTTTCAGAAAGCATCCAGGAGCCTTTTGTTTGCCTTTTCAGAAAGCAGCCATTGACTTCCTGAGTCTACTCTTAATTATAATGTGGACCTGTAATAGAAAACCCCTTTTCCCCAAGGTTTGTATTTAAATGGTTCTCTATGTCCTTTTCCTTGTATTCTCATTCCTTTATCCAAAAGAGAAAGAGAATGAAATCTAAGTAGAAGGCTATCCTAGTGACAAAGCTTCTTTTCTTTATTTTGAGTTGAGAACCAGAACCGTGAAAGCAATTTTGTACAGAAAACTGGAGATGATGTTTTAAGCTTTAATATAGAGGTTTGTCATCACATTCTGATGAGAACTATTAATGATGTTTTTCTTAAGAAAACAAGTCCCAATTCACCCAGCAAAGCTTAAACAAAAACTTACATACAGCAGAACAAGACTTAAGAAGCAACATGCAGCTATTACTTCACAGAGAGCAAACAGTTTAAGCAGCAACAGTTTATAGGAATAAGCTATTCCTAAGCACCCTCACCCTCCTTTGAGCAAGAAAAATCACACTACAAGAAATTCTTTACAGGACAACTTCCACACTGGATGCCTTAATAATATTTTCAACACAGTTTTCTTAATCATCAGTTTAAGGTCATGAACTGGTCACTTGTGGCACACTGCCAGCCACCATCACAATGCTTAGCAGATTACACTGAACCACTCTTGAAGCTGCAGCCAGAAAGCCAACAATATTTAATAATGCATAAACATATTAGTCTTATCAAAGAGAAACTTTTACCATAATTTGAAGTAATGTTCCAACATATGGCATATTCAAAATATCATTAAAAGCTATTTATTTTTATCTTTTCTCAGCTGTTGATTCTATAGATAGGAAAATGGTATATGTATCAATTAAACATTAAGTAATATTTACTGAGTCCTTACTATGCCAGACAGTAGACAGCATATTAAAAAGCAGAGACCTCACTTTGCCAACAAACATCCACATAGTCAAAGTTATATTTTTTTCAGTAGTCATGGATGGATGTGAGAGCTGGACCATAAATAAGGCTGAGAGCCAAAGAATCGATGCTTTCGAACTGTGGTGTTGGAGAAGACTCTTGAGAGTCTCTTGGATAGCAAGGAGATCCAACCAGTTCATCCTAAAGGAAATCAACCCTGAATATTCACTGGAAGGACTGATGCTGAAGCTGAAGCTCTAATTCTTTGGCCACCTGATGTGAAGAACTGACCCAAAGGAAAAAACTGAAGCTTGGAAAGATTGAGGCAGGAGGAGAAGGGGAAAAGGGGCTGACAGAGGATGATCTGGTTGGATAGCATCACCGACTCAATGAACATGAGTTTGAGAGCAAACTCCAAGAGAAGGTAAAGGACAGGGAAGGCTGGTGTGCTGCAGTCCATGGGATGGCAGAGTTGGACACAACTGAATGACTGAACAATAGCAAATGATAACTTATTCAATCCTCAGAAAAGTGCTATATATATATATATATATATATATATTATTAGCCCTATTTTGCTGCTGCTGCTGCTGCTGCTAAGTTGCTTCAGTCATGTCTAACTCTGTGCAACCCCAGAGACAGCAGCTCACCAGGCTCCCCGTCCAGGGAGCAAAATGCAACTCAGAGAAGTTAAGTAACTTGCCCAAAGTTACACAGTTATTTTCACTCAGGCAGTATGGTTCCAGAGCACATGTTCCTTACTCCGTAATATGCAGTACAACTAGCTCATCCAGCACTTGCACACAACTCAGCAAGACAGCTTCCGACATATAAGTAGCAAATTCACAAGGGAAGAAAGCATCCAGGCTCTGGCTTCCATTTTTTATCAGCACTTCCTATCATTTTCTGGGTGACCCCCATGTGCCCGTCACTGTTCCACAGCTACACAACGGGAATGAGACAGACACAATTCCTGTCCTCAACGAGCACATTTCTAGTAGGAGAATGAGGAGATAGAGAATAAAACTTTAAACCAGACAGACTCAGAATCTGTTACAGGCTCTGAAGGAAAAGTGAATAACGCCCTAGCTAGTACCTCTGACACAAGACAAGGGCGCTGTGAGTAGAATGGTCAGAAAGGCCTCTCTGAGACGATGGCACCAGAGCAGAAGAAAAGAACAACTTTTAGAAGGCAATTAGCAGAAACCAGCCACACAGAGTTGAGAAATCAGCACTCAGGCAGAGGAAATAATAAATGCCAAAGGCCTTGATACAGCAGAAAAGCCCACAACTCGTGCAAAGCACTAAAAAAAAGGAACGGTGGCCCAGATGACTGAAACCCAGTGACCAGGCTATGAGTGGAACATGATGAAGTTAGGCAGGAAAGCAAGCTCAGACATGGCCAAACAGGCAGCACGCAGAGTTTATTCTATGCACAGTGGAAAACCCCTGGAGGGCTTCACACAGGGTGATGCACATCACACTGGCTTCCCTGAGGACTTAGCAGAGGCACGCAGAGCAGGGAGACAGGTTAGCAGGTTACTGCAATAATCCAGGGAGGAGGGACAGCAGCTTGAGTTACAGTAATAAAGCGGAGAAGAAAGGGAGTACGCTGTTCTTGAGAAGTATTTGGGATGTGTATTGACAAGACTTTTGGCTAAAAGCAAGTGAAGGGATGGTGGTGATATTTACTGAGATTAAGGAGATTCAGAAAGGAACTAGATGGTGTGGTAGCCTCAGAGGAGGGGAAGTCGGGAGAACAAACTCAAGAAGTCAGTGCTGGAAGTGCTGAGTCTGCAGTGTTCAGTTCCCATCCAAGCAGAGAGTTTACACACATTTTAAATTCTTTCTTCAGCCTTTCAGCACGCTGCTGATGCAATGCGTGACGTGTACTCACAATTACAGCACAGACAAAACCTGCAGTGATAGTTACGGGTGAGAGAATTGAGTCTCTCAAGAATGTAACTGTTTTAAGACTTACTGCCTTCATGATTTGAAACCTTTCAGATGATCTGGAAGGCTGAAATGTTTATAGAAAAGAAAAGAACTAACCCCTGAGTGTTCTAATCATTCCCAGACTGGGCCCCTGGAACTGATCACCTGGGACATTCCTGGATACTATTTCAGAACTGCCCTCTCTCCCACACTTGTAATGTCACTTCCCAGACTCGCTCGTGGCTGGTGACCTTGCGTCCTGCTTCAGAACCAAGCACCTGTATCTGCACCCACACGTCCCCCCTTCTCCCCAGTTTCCCCCTGGCGATGTCTGCACCCCCAGCAGAGGTGACCCAGGGCCCCTCTCCTGCAGCTGCCCAGGCGCAGGGCTCAGCCTTCTGCTCTCCACTCCTTCAGCAGCTCTTCCTTTCTTAAGGACAGGATCTCTGGATGCTTCACATCACATAGCAACACTGCCTAAAACAAAGGATTTTGATCTCAACTTTTTCTGCCAGCTACAGTCCTACTTCTTTGCTCCCCTTTGCCTCAAACTCCTGAAACTTCATGTCCAGGCACCATCCCAATTTCCTTCCTCTTACCTCTCACTCTGTCTTAACTCCACTGCTGCTGCTGCTGCTAAGTCGCTTCAGTCGTGTCCAACTCTGTGCGACCCCATAGATGGCAGCCCACCAGGCTTCCCCTTTCCTGGGATTCTCCAGGCAAGAACACTGGAGTGGGTTGCCATTTCCTTCTCCAATGCATGAAAGTGAAAAGTGAAAGAGAAGTCGCTCAGTCGTATCCGACTCTTCGCGACCCCATGGACTGCAGCCCACCAGGCTCCTCCGTCCATGGGATTCTCCAGGCAAGAGTACTGGAGTGGGGTGCCATTGCCTTCTCCGCTTAACTCCACTACTAACTTAATTCCCACCGCTCCTCTAAAAACTACTCAGCACTGCCAATAACCCAGTAGTTCAATTCACCTGGCGTCTCTCGGTCCTCACGTTACTTTACTTAACTCACAGGTATAACACAAGTGCTGACTCTCCTCCCTGGAATATCTTACTTTCCCTGGCTTCCAGGACATCAACTCTATTTACTTCTTCCTACTTCACAGTCAGACTTTCTCAGGTTCCTCCATGCATCCCTCCTCTTCTCTCCAACCTCCTAGCTACAGAACATCTCTCTACCTCCACTCACTCCCTTAGTGACGCTTTTGAATACTATTCACATGCTGTCAACATCTAAATATTTACCTCCCTTCCAAGCCTCTTTGCAGACTTTTATATCCAACTTCTTGCTCAACACCTTCATCTGGATATCTAAAAGGCTTCTAATACCTAACACACCCAGCACTGAGCACCACCTCCAAACCCTAAACCATCCCCACAAATCCTCATCCCTGTTGATGGCAACTTCATCTTCCTAATTGCTGAAACCAAAAACATGGCATCACTCTAACGCCTATTTTCCTCTTGTATCCCACATCCAATCCACTGTCATCTTTCTCTGACAGCTTATAGAGCCTAGCTTGAATATTAGACCCCAAACGCATCATTCTGCCAACCATTAGGATAGAAAAGGAATACACAGGGTACATGCAAATATTCCAAACATTCTGTCATGCCAACTCTAAATTGATATATTGTCTATAATACATTATATTTTCACAGCTGGTAAAAGAAATCTGTTCTGCAACTGTGTGAACACACTAACAGAAGGACAACTTATCAAATATTTAATAGGGGCTTCTTTGGCTTTCTGTGTTTAGATTAAATCAACAGGCACAAAACCTTCCTTGCCACATTTGCCTAGAATTCAGATGACTAGATTTCCCAATGCTCTTACCAGAAATGACAAAGACATCCTCTGATCTTTCTTGCTCCAAGTTTCTATTTTCACATGGCTTTCTGAGTTTGGCAATTGTCAACAGATTTATGGGGCTGTGGGAAGACACGGATGACCCCATTCCATTCTTCCTTCCCTCTGTAATTCTGGAACAGAAGCTTTATCAGATTGTCTCAAAGATGTTATCTGTTTAAACTGTTTTGATTCTTTGCCCCCAATGTTTTTGTTCCACATACTCAACATGATGTCAGGACCTCTCATTTTCAGAAAAGGGCTTGGAGAAGCCACTTACTTCACTGGGCATAAACACTGTTTACAAGCGCTCTAATGGGTCAATTCCTTTCACAGAGACGCTTCCAAATACTTGGTGGCCCCTCTCAAGTTTCTGCAGCATTTTGATCTTAAATCCCAGTATGTCGCTTTGTGATCCTTCAGGATTTTAGGAGGCAGTGGCCTACATATTAAGGGATGGCAGGGGGATACTAGGAGAATAAGTTTAAGGAGCAGTCATTTTCAAGACTCAGAATTCTTTCTCATAAGACAAACTACAAATTTGTCATGGTTTTTAAATAATCTAACAATTTCTCCATTCCCTCTCTAAGAGAAACCATCATCTCTACTTTTTCCTTATGTTTCCACTTGCTCATTCACCCCTGGGAACAATACTTCAGTGTTAAAGCCACAAGGGTCTGGCTGCTATTTTTCACTTTCCTACATGTGGAGTCAGATCCAACAAACTCTTAAAGCTACCCTAAAAGAGAATCCGTCATAAGAACCTCGATCTGTGTACTTTTGTCTTAAGTTCTCCATCACTAGTTGCACTGAGAAGCCCCTATTGCCATGGTCACCATCAGTTGCTAACAATACCTAAAAGACAGGATAAATTCTTACCAAAAGCTTGGCTTAAGAATGTGAACTGGCCCAAATATTTCAAGGTATGTTCATTAAACATTAAGTGTGTGGGCAGTCAGAACTGCTAAACAATCTGTGACTGTCCAGTCAATGCACCTAAACCACTGTGTTTATCTGTCCACAGGGCCTCAGTGAAAACTGCAGAGAGCTGCTTCACATTTCAGGCCTCAAACCTTCCCACTGTCCTCATCTCCAGCCTCACTGAGGTCCTTACTGACAGCATCTCTGTCACTCATTCCTTCCCCAGAGGCCTGCTTTCACATGTGGCTCATACTGGAGCTTAGAACCAGGCAGAGGACTTCCTCTGAGTCATTCCAGAATAAATGCCACTGACGTCCAACCCTGTGAGAAGCTGTGCAACCCACAAAGAAGCCATCGGCCACCTCTGATCTTCCTTTCTGTGTCTCTGAATACTTGGCAATCCTATTTGAGAAGAGGCAGCCCCGCCCCCTACTCCACAGTCTCCTTTCCTTTTTTTCCTTACATCACATTTCTGAGACAGTACTTGAGAACTCCTCTTTAGTACATCTTTGTATTTCAGTCTGCTATACACGAAGGTATTTTTGCTCATTGCATTTTAAATTGGACATGGTAAGTATAACATTTAAGGACAATAATGAAAATGGAAGAGGGTTTTAGTTATTCTATACTCTAATGACCATGGAGATTCCAATTTAATAAAATATACCAAAAAAAAGAAGAATTCTTAAAGAAAAGTAATTAAGGAAACAGAACGAGAATCTAATACTGTGAATTAACAGATACAGTTTAGAGCAAGATTAAAGTAACCCAACACCACATCCCTTAGAAGGTGAAACTCAAAGGTCTGTTCAGATGTGCATAGACCTTAAGATCCCGACTGCTTTTTATTTGATGTTTGACATTATTATAATATCTCTCGTCACTGAAGTGCTCTTGATGGAGAGTTCAGGTGTTTAAAGTGAAAGTGAAATTCGCTCAGTCATGTCCGACTCTCTGTGACCCCACGGACTATACAGTCCATGGAAATTTCCAGGAAAGAATACCAAAGTGGGTAGCCTTTCCCTTCTCCAGGGGATCTTCCTATCCCAGGGATCAAACCCAGGTCTCCTGCATTGCAGGCAGATTCTTTCCCAGCTGAGCCACAGTGTTTAAACTGGTGACTTAAGCTCAGTGGAAGCCCTGGACTCTCATAAGAGCCTGGCTGTATGTACTACTGTATCTCAGCTGCAACAGCATGTGAACATGCCCTGGGGTTAATGACTGAGACTGTAACCATCAAACAAAATGCTGCAACATTGGAAGGCCAGAGCACACAGGGCAAACAAAGCTAAGCCTAACCCTGGGCACTGAGAAGCTACTCTCTGATCAGAAGAGATATCACTGCTGCTGTAAATAAGGATGGCCCCTAGACTCCTGCTTTCATGGCAACACCAAATGGCAAGGACCACACATTCTCCAAGAAGAAAGTCTCTGTGTCAGTTGCAACAAAAGTCTCATTGCTGTACTGAGCCATAAATCATTGAAAACCCAGTCAAATCATGCTTCCCTAACAGCAGTTTAACACTCTGACTACAGAAAGAATTACATAAGCATAAAAGAAAAGAAATCTCCAAATAAAAATAGCTATTGTTTAAAATTTCCTCTAATAGGAGGAATTATTATTTACACTATCAAAAGGATAAGATTTCCTAAAAGTCAAGTGGAAAGATAATTCCTTATCTATAAATAATACTTCTTTGTACCTGCTGTCAACATCATATGTCAATTTGTACACAATGTATAACATCAAATCATAAACCAACTTTCTCAGGTGGAAAAAAAATTAAGAGCAAGTAGTAATTTTTCAAGGATTTTCTCACTAGGTAGAAGGATAAGATAAATTTTAAGGCATCACTAATTTTAATATCTATGCATAAAATTTATTAACTTATGTGTGAGTTTCTCAGAAGTCTCTCCCAACCTGGAAAGCCTTTCCTTACTTTGAGACAGAAGCACTTCCTACTTTGCCTACTGGTTACAAGATCCCATAAAACCCCATGCATCACTACCAGGCCCAGTATGAGCTACAGGAGATGTCACAGAATTTTCCAATTTGGGGTGACCTAAAAGCTCAATTGTTAATATGAAGCTATTAATAGCTGTGAGTGCACCTATTAATAGCTATGAATGTAGCTATTCACTACCTAGGACCAGTCTTGGCCTGTTGGCTCAGGTCTAAATGTCTCAATTCAGTGTCATCAATGTAACTTGCAAATGCAAAGTTCTTTCAACTTGTCACATGCTCCTGTCTCTACACTCACTTTCAGTTCAGTTCAGTCACTCAGTCATGTCCGACTCTTTGTAACCCCATGAACCACAGCACGCCAGGCCTCCCTGTCCATCACCAACTGCCGAAGTCTACCCAAACCCATGCCCATTGGGTCAGTGATGCCATCCAACCATCTCATCCTCTTGTCATCCCCTTCTCCTCCTGCCCCCAATCCCTCCCAGCATCAGGGTCTTTTCCAATGAGTCAACTCTTCACATCAGGTGGTCAAAATATTGGAGTTTCACTTTCAGCATCAGTCCTTCCAATTAACACCCAGGACTGATCTCCTTTAGGATGGACTAGTTGGATCTCCTTGCAGTTCAAGGGGCTCTCAAGAGTCTTCTCCAACACCACAGTTCAAAAGCATCAATTCTTCAGCACTCAACTTTCTTTATAGTCCAACTCTCACATCCATACATGACTACTGGAAAAACCATAGCCTTGACTAGATGGACTGGACCTTTGTTGACAAAGTGATGTCTCTGCTTTTGAATATGTATCTAGGCTGGTCATAACTTTCCTTCCAAGGAGTAAGCATCTTTTAATTTCCTGGCTGTAATCACCATGGCAACCCACTCCAGTGTTCTTGCCTGGAGAATCCCAGGGACAAGGGAGCCTGGTGGGCTGCCATCTATGGGGTCACACAGAGTCGGACATGACTGAAGCGACTTAGCAGTAGCAATCACCACCTGCAGTGATTTTGAAGCCCCCAAAAATAAAGTCAGCCACTGTTTCCACTCTTTCCCCATCTATTTGCCATGAAGTGATGGGGCCGGGTGCCATGATCTTTGTTTTCTGAATGTTAAGCTTTAAGCCAATTTTTTCACTCTCCTCTTTCATTTTCATCAAGAGGCTTTTTAGTTCCTCTTCATTTTCTGCCATAAAAGTGGTGTCATCTGCATATCTGAGGTGATTGATATTTCTCCCAGCAGTCTTGATCCCAGCTTGTGCTTCATCCACCCCAGCATTTCTCATGATGTACTCTACATGTAAGTTAAATAAGCAGGGTGACAAAATACAGCCTTGACGTACTCCTTTTCCTATTTGGAACCAGTCTGTTGTTCCATGTCCAGTTCTAACTGTTGCTTCCTGACCTGCATACAGGTTTCACTTTACTGACATCAATTCACAGAGACTGTTCAAAAGGGTCACCTTTTAATCCTCTTTAAAGGAATGGTGAAGTGGCACATGTGTATCAACTTAAATATACAGTAACACATATACAGGAGGAGGCAGGTACACACTCAAGGTCATGAAGAGGATTCATGGCCACAGAAGTTTCCCAAAGAGCTGAAAGTAAGTCATCCACAGACACACTGACAAGGCTCCAGCCCTGCCCAGATGTACATTATGATTACTATTTATATTTATATTTAAATTGCACATTTTATGTGCACGTGTTAGTCACTTAGTCATGTCCGACTCTTCGCGACCCCATAAACTGAAGCCTGCCAGGCTCATCTATCCATGGGATTCTGCAGGCAAGAACACTGAAGTTGGTTGCCGTTCTCTTCTCCACGCATCTTTCAAACCCAGGGATCAAACCTGGGTCTCTTGCATCTCCTACACTGGCAGGTGGATTCTTTCCCACTAGCAGCATGTGGGAAGCCCAATTATCACTCTGCATATTCTTTGCAAAAAACCACAAGACAATCATAAGAAAACATCAGACAAATGTAAAATGAGGGACCCTTTACAAAATGCCACACCAGAACTCTTTAAAATTTAGTCTCTAGGTCATGAATGGCAAAGAGAGACTAAGTAAGTGTCACAGACTGGAGATGACTTAGGAGACAACAGTTAATGAGGTATGTTAGCCTGGACTGGATATTGATAGCAAAAGGACATGAGTGGGAAAACTGGTAGAAGTCAGATAAAGTCTGTAGTTCAATTAATAACACTGTACTAAAGACCCTGATGCGGGGGCAGGAGGAGAAGGGGACGACCGAGGATGAGATGGCTGGATGGCATTACCGACTCAATGGCCGTGAGTCTGAGTGAACTCCGGGAGTTGGTGATGGACAGGGAGGCCTGGCGTGCTGCGATTCATGGGGTCGCAAAGAGTCAGACACGACTGAGTGACTGAACTGAACTGAGTGTTAACTATTCCTTTGTTTTGACAAATACACTGTAATCATGTATGTTAACACTAGGTTACACTGGATGAGGAGCACACAGGAACTCTCTTCTATCTTTGTAATCTTTCTGCAAATCTAAAATTTCCCCCCAGAAAAGTTATGTAAAAAGCATTATTAACATATTTCTAAATGATACCAAATGCCAGCCATGGAGACCAAGAAGCAGAATGTATGTTAATCTCTGGAGACTCACATGAGAAAATGTTGCAAATTTGGTACCTACCACTTAAGAGCCTTCTTTCCTTCCTTATAGATAGCTGGATGAAATTAACAATACCACCAGTATTCCAGCAATATAGCTTTAAATTCTAATAACTTGGCTAAAATTAATATATAATAAATATTATATAATAGAGAATATAATAAAAAATGGAAAATCTCCAAATTTTTTTTTCCAAACAACCTGACTGCCTAGTTTCTTTATCTTTCCATTGTTTTATAAAAAGAAAGGGCTACTTTTAATTTTTTTAATTTTCTTTTTCTGTTTACCTGAGAAAATCAATCTTTCCTTTTCCTTTCAGTTTCCTTATATAAATTTTAACAGAGCGTTAAATTTGACAAGGCACATTTCACTTCTAAGAACTATTTATCTAGCTTACATATGGAATGTTTAATATGTTTTGTCTTATAATATGGCCACTTTTGCCAGAAGGGAGTGTGTTTGAGTCTAGTGATAGTAGTCTGGAAAGACACAGGTCAACAGAGCTATAACGGAGACAGCAAGCTGATCTCGAGAGATTCATATGCTCCAACTCCATTATAAAGCTGCTGCCAGGAAGTGATGATCTAATTTCCAAGCCCCCTTTATTCTAAGTGAAGCTGTATTACTAGTTTGGGTCTATATAATGTGATTGTGTAGCATATCCAGGCCAAAGAGCTTAATCATTGTGTTTCTTCTACACTCCCTTTGCTTTGCACAGGAACCTTGAAGGCATACTGTACAGTAATGCAATTCTTCAAAAGAAAATTTATAAAATAGTAAGAAATTAACACATTAATAATCTTTATATTACATCTCACTCACTCTGTATCTGTGTAAGGATAGGCTGTCCTCTTCAAAACAAGTCTTACACATGATGTTCAACACATATATTTTTGTATATCTGTTGAAAAAATCCATATACAAATGGATCCAAGCAGTTTAAACCCATGCTGTTCAAGGGACAACTGCAAATCCTGTGTGAGGAGAAAAAGAACAAATCATTTAATCTTTCAGCCTCAACAATCTTCTTCTTATTTCATGTGACTTTGAAAAAGTTCGCTCTTATTAGTAGATAAAATATGTTTTCCTCTTTAGGATAACATTATCTGGAAACGCTAATAAGTGTTCTGCTATGTTTTAGATCCAGTATCACAAACACAGTATCACAGTGCAGATGTGCATGTCATTCTTAAAATACTGATTACCTGGATGCATGACCACTAAAGTCAAAAGGATGTAAAGATTCCAGCAGTTGTGAAAACTCGGAAAAAGAAAAGACCATAGAAACAAACACCACGTTTAACCAGGACCAGGGGGTACTCATTATTTTTGTCTATATATCTATAGCATGCTTTCTTTAAAAAAAATGTTTTAAACCAAAAGTAAAACAAAATTAAACTGTGCCTTTGACCTCACAAAATTTCATTATTGTATGCCTTTATCTCAGTCATAATGACATAACAGTCATGACACAGACATGTGATTCTCATCTAATATCCATGCACTTCTTCACAACTCTAGTCTCCCCACAGATAAGTATGCTATATATATATGTGTATGAGAGAGAGAGAAGTATGCTATATTACTAGCTTTGGCCAAAAACTGTGAGAAGTAAGAGTGTCACTGCCAGGCTGAGGTGGTAAAAAAAAAAAAATCCCAGAGGGATTCTGCACAGATTTTCATTACCTGCCTCTGTGAATAGAAAACTGGTGTAGAGATGACAGGGTCAAGATGGAACCTTGAATCACTGCTTAAAGCAGTCTGCCTTGGAGACCTGGCAGGCACACTGAAGGCTTTTATGTAATAACACACCGAGATTTCTGAGTTGGTTTGTTACTGAAGCATAGCCCAGCATCCCTGACTAATATAGCATCTTCTCACTTTCTCAACCCTTTGAATTCCATAGCATTTAAATCCACTTACTTCAAAGGTACTCATCTCTATGTAAGCTGTCAGTATTGTTATTTAAACAAAGTCTTTGCTTAACTTTAACTCAGAGACTCTAAGTTAGAAAGTATATCCTTGAGATCTTTGATTCACTGCCTTAGAGAAAGCATGGCATAAAAAAATGAATCTTAAAAAAAAAAAACTGCACGTCACTGACTAGTGTTAAAATTCATGAACATAAGAGGTATTGATGATGTGAGTCTATAGGAAACAAAACAAAACAGCAATGAGAACTGACTCATTGTACCTATTTTTTTTCTCCATCAGCCAAACTAAAGAGGCCTAAATGTCATTTATTATTTAGGGCAACACATGTCACTAGTAGCAGAAATCAGTTTCTTCGCCAAGTTACAAATATTCATGATTTGCATTTTAAAAGCAATATGCACTCACTGGCAAGAAGGCCTGTGGATAAGGCAGAATCTTATCGACTATAATCAACAGAACAGGGTGAAATGTTAGTGTAACTTCAGCCATCTAAGACCACTGGGTAAATCTGTGAATGCAAACATGCAACTGCTAAATGACTCACTCAGCTGACCAAGTCGGTATGTTCGGAATGTAAGCCATCCAGCTCTGTGCCACATCAGCGCAGCTGGAGTGGCCGCAGTGGAGACACTCAGGTCTCCCAGGACAGCCAGAACCAGGGCCTGCCCGTCATCTGGATGGATTCCTAACAAAGCACAAACCTATTTCAAGCTGAGGCCCAGTGAAAGTCTGTGACATATATATTCAGATGTACGCTTTCCAGGGCAGCAACTTTTTCCCAACATGAATTCCTAAAGACCTAACCGCAGGTCTCCTTCAGTACAGAAAGGTTGTGCTTAACTACACGTGTATGAGAATAGTGATTTCTCAGGAAGGAGCCGGGGAAGGCGATGGCACCCCACTCCAGTACTCTTGCCTTGAAAATCCCATGGACGGAGGAGCCTGGTAGGCTACAGTCCATGGGGTCGCGAAGAGTCGGACACGACTGAGCGACTTCACTTTCCCTTTTCCCTTTCATGCACTGGAGAAGGAAATGGCAACCCACTCCAGTGTTCTTGCCTGGAGAATCCCAGGGACGGGGGAGCCTGGTGGGCTGCCATCTGTGGGGTCGCGCAGAGTCGGACACGACTGAAGCGACTTAGCAGCAGCAGCAGCAGGAAGGAGCAGGGAGTGAGAGAAGGCATGACAGTCACCGAGGGAGAATTTTCAGACCAGCGCACATCCGCGCCCCACTCACCTCAAGTGTCTGATAAGCCTTAGAGTCTCAGGCGCTGCGGGGTGGGGGAGCAGGGGTGCAGGCTGTAGGGGCCTCAGGGATCTTGCTCTATCCTCTACCTTCCCCACTTGGAACTTCTGAAATGAAGACAAGCACGCTGCTTTTTCTGTAGGATTTTTTTAAAAGGTGCACTCCTGAGAGAACAAATGCAAATGCCGAGCAGAACAGTCTCAGTGTTCCTAGTGGAGATTGAACCGAACGTTTCCTGAGCATCTCCTTCATGCTTTTGTCATCTCGGAGAAAAACAGCGTGTTCCAAGCTTCTCACTTGTGTTCACATTCCAGGAAACAGAATGTCTCACAATACTGAATAGAACTGGAGGGAGTATACTAAAAATCTCTCATTGATGACTTCAGAGAGTTTTAATACAAAGGTAAAACACAGTAGTATGGTCCAAATATAATACTCTGTACCCTCTCAAAATTTCACTCTTTCACTGAAACAAATTAATACATACCTGCAGTGTGCTATGTAGTATCAACATTCGTCAGAAAGATTTAACCAATTCTATTTGATTGCATTGTGTAATTTAATTCTTGGGCTTCAAATTCTGACTCAACTTCGAAAGTATCTTAAACTATATTTCTCCTGTATCTCTACTACTGGAGAAGTAAATCTGACTCATCAACCCTCTCAAGACAGTATCGTTTTCAGACTATACCCATCAGGCTGTATCATAAGATTTATTGCTCTCCAACCCAAAATTTCATTGTATTACAGTAGATTAAAACCTACTGTTGCTTCTGCATAACCAAAAAGACAAAGTCTAAGCTCCTTACCTTTGCAAAAAAAAGCCTTTCACAAGCTTTAAATTCAATTCTGCTCCTCCTCACCTTGTGCAGTATTCTCGAGTCTCATTATACTTATTTGCAGGTGTGTGGTCATGCTCAGTTGCTCAGTCATGTCTAACTCTTTGTGGCCCCATGGACTGTAGCCCACCAGGCTTCTCTGTCCATGGAGTTCTCCAGGCAAGAATACTGGAGGGGGCTGCCATTCGGGGAACTTTTCCACCCAGGGATTGAAGTCACATCTCCTGCGTCTTCAGCATTGGCAGGTGGATTCTTTACTACTAGTGCCGCTGGGAAGTCAAATTATTCCTGAACACATAGTAACTTTTCTTTGACTTCACACATGCCATCTACTTCACTTAGAATGTCTTCTCCCAACTTCTTTACTAAAAAAACATAAATAAATTTTCCTATCAAAATCAACTCGAATTTTACTCTTTCCTCAAAGTGATTTGTTATTGGATGCTTGTAGTAAGTTACATTAAAACATCACTGCTTTCAAAACGAGAAGTATGCATTTTGGCTGCACTGTGTGGCACCACATTTCCCTAACCAGGTATCAAACCCATGCTTCCTGCGGTGGAAGTACAGTCTTACCCCCTGGGCCACTAGGGAAATCCCAAGAAACATTTACTATCTCTTTGTTTCTGTGATCAGGAATTTGGATGGAGCTTAACTGATCGTTTCAACAGGGGAAATCTCAGGCTATCAGGATGCTGACTGGGGCTGTACTGATCTGAAGCCTTGACTGGGCTAGAGAATCTCCTTTCAAGATGGTTCACTTAGATGGCTCTTAGAAAAATCCTTTTTGGCTATTGGCAGGACGTCTCAGCTCCTCAAACATGGACCTCTCCATAGGGTTACTTAAGTGTCTGGATGATGGCAGCTGGCCATGAGAAACCTAAGAGATAGCAATAAGATAACTAATGTCTTTTGTCTATTTGACCACATTTTCTTAGGAAGTGAATCACTAAGCTCTGATAATAATCATGAAATGCCTTCATCTCTGCAGGAGGGATCAAATAATTTAGACACGTTTTAAAACAGTTGCAAAGGTTTCCAAAATTTCCCCAAAACTCAGCTATTCTTTCTTCTGTTTTCCCTGGTTATTTCTGTTAGCTGTCTTGTAAAACATAATATATTGTCTAAGGAATTCATCTGAAAAGATACTGTGGGGCTTTAGTACATAAACATCAAACTTCTATTTTGCTATTTCCATATGAAGTCTTGGAAATCCCAAGACTTCGAAAATTAAATTAGTTAAAAAATAACATAGGGATAACTGACTAGTCATCTGGCGGGAGAAAAGTGTACTCTGTATTGTTCTTTATATAAAAATAAATTCCAAATGAGTTTATGATTTTTAACTTTTAAATAAAACTATAAATGTATCAGGAAGATATGAACAAACATTTTTTTATCATCTTGGAGTAGAAAGGCCCTTTGAAGAATGACATAAAAGCCCAAAGTCATAAGGAGAAAGAAACTGATAAAGATGACTACTTAAATGGTAACACAGCTGTATAGAAGAAAAAAAAAGAGATTTAAACAAAAAGAACACATGGAAAAGACAAACAGAGAAATACTAGTAACATGATAAACAAAATATAATTTTCTTAATATAGAGTTCCCTAGTGGCTCAAATGGTAAAGAATCCACCTGCAATGCGGGATACCTGGGTTTGATCTCAGGGTCGGGAAGATCCCCTGGAGGAGGGCATGGCAACCACTCCAGTATTCTTGCCTGGAGAATCCCATGGACAGAGACGCCTGGTAGGCTACAGTCCATGGGATCACATAGAGCTGGACACAACTGAGAGACTAACACTGCAATAAGAAAGTGTACAAATGAGCAAAAGGACTTCCATTCCAAGAAAGCAGAGTACAGGCTACAATCTAGACACCCTGTAACAAATCCAAAAATGTATAAAATAATTTTTAAATGCTTATCTGCCCTTAAAAACACAAAGGAAATGCTCAATGTACTATAACGATGATAAACCTTTGCATAAGAGTTAGATTTATTTGTGGGTAACAGAGATATAAAATATCAGTAGCATAAATGAGATTATATATGTGTGTGTATGTATGTGTGCATATGTACAACACCTTTTGGAAAAACCTGAACAAACTTTTTGATCAACCCAATACATACATATACACATATACAAGCAAGATTATACCAGAGACCACATATATACAAGCGACACACAGACACATTTCTCTCACATAGAAGCCCACGGGCAGATCACAGGGACAGAAGGGCAGTTCTACCCAAGTCTTCATTAAACTCACTTTCCTGTCATACTGCTGCGTGGCTGTAATTCTTGCAGTCCAGTTGTCAGCTAGATCTCTAGCCTCGTCTCCATTCTAGGAAGCATCCAAAAAGGAGCCATTGACTGAAGAAAGTTTCTAAAAACCACCACGTGCATTTCTGCTGACATCTCATTGACTAGAACTTTGTAATAAGATCACATTTAAGCAGAAGTAGTTTGGGAATACAGTCTTCAATTTGTTTGTTCAGATACCCAGCTAGAAATCAGGGATTCTATCTTGTGAGAGAAGATTTGGAAATATGAACAACGTCTACATTCACTAAAAGTCAAAGATAACATAGAAAAAATCTCAGTGTAAAACATTTCTGAAAGTGAGAATTGAAGGACATGGAGACTGAGATCATCAGAACCAGCCTACAGAAAATGTCCATGAGCTCCTGGACTAAGCCTTGAAGTTGCCCAGTTCTTTACCTTTCCATAATTTAATGACTCACTCTTTAGACTGCAAGATGTACTCCAGTATCAAACCAATGGATGATGATCTTTTTCTCTCCCTTAAATTAGCCAGTTTCTACTGCTCTCAACAAAAATAATCTCAATCGATATAGTTCAAGATACCTATTCCAAATTTTTCAGTCAAATGCACATGCATACACACATACACACACACACACACACACAATGGATGTGTCTCTTGAGAAATAAAGGTGAGGTTGTGTAGTTCATTAGCAATCATCCATTTCAACAAAAAAAAGGGCAGATTTATCTTCATCTCATTCTATCTTTCTGATTATCACCTCAGGGGTTCAATAGGGGTTCCAAAATATTTAAGACTAATTCATTCTGAGTTTCATGTTTTAATTGCAGATCCAATTATATTATTTCCCTACTTAAAACTCTGAGATGAATGTCTATCATTTTTCTGGAAAAAGTCCAAACTCCTGATCATGATATAGAAATCTCTCTACAACCTGGCCACAGACTCATCCTCCTCCTTTTCTATGTTAATCTGTGCAATCTCTTAGTCAATATAATTATTTACTGACAGCCTACTGTGTGCCAGCCACTGTTCTAGATGCCAATTATACAGTCAGGAATGATATTCAAAATATCTAGCAACTAGTGTAAGAAAATACCAGCTGTAAACAAATGACAACGCTTTACCAATGTGTATTATCAGAATACCAACCTGAATGTATCAATAAATACATCGGAGCCTCTACCTATAAAGAGTTACCTTCTTTAAATGGGAAGAAAAACAATAGATACAACACTAAACAAGTTATTAAGAAAATTTCAAGTATAAGAGTATAAGAAAGATAGAGAAAATGTCATCTAAGGAAGTGACATTTGAGTTGAGAAATGAATAAATAAGATGTAATAGGTTGAAATATGGCCCACACAAAAGGTATGTCCATGTCTTAACCCCCAGAACTTGTAAACATTGACTGTGTTTAGAAAAGGTAGCATTATGGATGTGATTGAGGACCTTGAGATGAGGAGATTATCCTGGACTATCTAAGTGAGCACTAAATTCAACGACACTTGTCTTTGTAAGAGAAAAGCAGATGGAGATTTGAGACAAAAAGGAAGAAACAGAGACACACGGAGGAGCAAGTGATGAGGTGAAGACCGAGGCAGAGACAGGAGTGATGCAGCTACAAGTCAAGGAATGCTAACAGTCACCATAAGCTGAGAGGCAGACAGTGGATCTCTCCTGTCCTAGTCAACCTAGGTGGCCATTAACAAAACACCACAGACTGGGCAGCTGAAACAACAGACATGTATTTACCAGAATTCTGGAGGCTGTGAAATCTAATATCAAGGTGTTCGCTGATTCACTTCCCCAGTAACGACTCTCTTCTTGGACTCCAAATGCCCACATTTTCATGGTTTGTAGTAAATTGTTGCAGCAACCCTAGAAATCTAACATAGAAGGCAACTTTGGAGAATCTGAGAGAAGTACATTCTAGTCAGAATGAACAGCAAGTGAAAACTTCCAAGATCATCTATAGAGAATATACCACTAATCAAAGCTAATGAAAGAAGATTTGGGGGAAATATAACATGTCCATAAAAACATGCCATTTTTCTCCAAGGTAACTATAAATCCAATGCTGCTCCATTTAGTGTCCTCAAAAATTTCTCACTTAAGATTACAAACTGATTTCAAAATTTATATGGAAGATCATAGCCAAAACAATTCTGAGAAATAAAGGACAAAAGGTGTAATATCTGCTTAACATATATTGTCTTATTATAAAGATATAGCAGTTAAGAGAATGTGAAATTGCTACAAGGATAAGTAGATCAAAAGAGCTCAGTTTCAAAACTTAAAAATAGACCTATATTTATACAAACATATAAACAAACAACAACAATCAGTTCAGTTCAGTCGCGCAGTCGTGTCCGACTCTTTGCGATCCCATGAGTCGCAGTCCGCCAGGCCTCCCTGTCCATCACCAACTCCCGGAGTTCACTCAGACTCACGTCCATTGAGTCGGTGATGCCATCCAGCCATCTCATCCTCGGTCGTCCCCTTCTCCTCCTGCCCCCAATCCCTCCCAGCATCAGGGTCTTTTCCAATGAGTCAACTCTTCACATGAGGTGGCCAAAGTACTGGAGCTTCAGTTTTAGCATCATTCCTTC
>SJXQ01005141.1:73122-88594 GCA_006408695.1 Aepyceros melampus | reverse complement strand
CGGTAGTTGGAGCATTCTTTGGCATTGCCTTTCTTTGGAATTGGGATGAAAACTGACCTTTTCCAGTCCTGTGGCCACTGCTGAGTTTTCCAGATTTGCTGGCAAATTGAGTGCAGCACTTTCACAGCATCATCTTTCAGGATTTGAAACAGCTCAACGGGAATTCCATCACCTCCACTAGCTTTGTTCGTAGTGATGCTTTCTAAGGCCCACTTGACTTCACATTCCAAGATGTCTGGCTCTAGATTAGTCAACACATCATCATGATTATCTGGGTCATGAAGATCTTTTTTGTACAGTTCTTCCGTGTATTCTTGCCACCTCTTCTTAATATCTTCTGCTTCTGTTAGGTCCAGACCATTTCTGTCCTTTATCGAGCCCATCCTTGCATGAAATGTTCTCTTGGTATCTCTAATTTTCTTGAAGAGATCTCTAGTCTTTCCCCTTCTGTTCTTTTCCTCTATTTCTTTACATTGATTGCTGAAGAAGGCTTTCTTATCTCTTCTTGCTATTCTTTGGAACTCTGCATTCAGATGCTTATATCTTTCCTTTTCTCCTTTGCTTTTTGCTTCTCTTCTTTTCACAGCTATTTGTGAGGCCTCCCCAGACAGCCATTTTGCCTTTTTGCATTTCTTTTCCATGGGGATGGTCTTGATCCCTATCTCCTGTACAATGTCACGAACCTCATTCCATAATTCATCAGGCACTCTATCAGATCTAGACCTTTAAACAACAATACACACACACACATACTTGAAAAGTCCAACAAAGGTGGCATTTCAGTATAATCTTTTTTTTCCTTATTAAAGAGTAGCCCAGGGAAGGTTCACAGAGGGAGTCATCCTTCCCAGATACAAGCAGGAAGGGATGCTCTAGCAGAAGAGAGTTTTTAAATGGCAGTGAGGTTGACTGAAAGCTTGCCTGCTGTTTACTGCTAACCATGTGCTGGCAAATTAATGTCAGTGCTGAAATACTCCTGCCCCAGTAGACCACTCCCCATCGCCCTGGCCCTAAGCAGGCCGCGGCCCTTTACACTCTCCTCTCTTTGTAGACACACCAATGGAATTTCTCAGTTCAGTTTAGTTCAGTTGCTCAGTCATGTCCAACTCTTTCTGACCCCATGGATTGCAGCACGCCAGGTCTCTCTGTCCACTGCCAACTCCCGGACCTTACTCAAACTCATGTCCACTGAGTCAGTGATGCCATCCAACCATCTCATCCTCTGTCATCCCCTTCTCCTCCTGCTTTCAATCTTTTCCAGCATCAGGGTCTTTTCCAATGAGTCAGTTCTTCGCATCAGGTGGCCAAAGCATTGGAGTTTCAGCTTCACCATCAGTCCTTCCAATGAATATTCAGAACCGATCTCCTTTAGGATGGACTGGTTGGATCTCCTTGCAGTCCAAGGGACTCTCAAGAGTCTTCTCCAACACCACAGTTCAAAAGCATCAATTCTTCGGCCCTCAGCTTTCTTCACAGTCCAACTTTCACATCCATACATGACCACAGGAAAAACCATAGCCTTGACTAGATGGACCTTTGTTGGCAAAGTAATGTCTCTGCTTTTGAATATGCTATCTAGGTTGATCATAACTTTCCTTCCAAGGAGTAAGCGTCTTTTAATTTCATGGCTGCAATCACCATCTGCAGTGATTTTGGAACCCAAAAAAATAAAGCCTGACACTGTTTCCACTGTTTCCCCATCTATTTCCCATGAAGTGATGGGACCAGTTGCCATGATCTTCATTTTCTGAATGTTAAGCTTTAAGCCAACTTTTTCACTCTCCTCTTTCACTTTCATCAAGAGGCTTTTTAGTTCCTCTTCACTTTGTTAGTGACTGCAAATCTCTAAAGGGTACTAAACACTAGTTAAGTATTTTACTACACTTCCTTTGAATACTTGCTCTCCCACTATGCAAAATCACCACATCATACCTCTTTTTTTTTCTTCTCAATTCTACAGCCCCCCCACCTCTGCCATTCTGCTTATTATCAGCTGATGACTGACCCATACTTCACTGAGCAAGTAGGACTGAGATGAGAATTTCCTCATCTTTGCCATTAAACATACCATCTCTATGTCTGAAGTCTACCTTTCTGCCTCCTCTTCCAATAGGCAAGGTGTTCCTCCTCCTAAATGCTTCTCCACTGGTGCTTTGGGTCACATTCCTTTCCCCATTTCAAGGACTTTCAGCACACTCTAACCTCCTGTCATTCAATTGATAATTTTAAATAATGAAAGGATGGTGATGGATGGATCAGTGCATCACGTGATCAATGGATGAATCCATAAATGCAGAGAGAGAAGGACAGAATCACGTTCCCATGATCACAGCTCTTCAGAGCTGTAAGCCCTCTCCTCTTTTTTTAGTTCCTTCCCCAGTAATACTCCTCTATGTTGATCTCTAAAGTCATTCTCTTCACTTCCTTACTTCTTAGCTGATCATAAATTTGATCTAACTGGATCCGGTCACCACCATTCCACAGAAACTATTGTAAGCAAGATCACCAAAAATCTCCATCATGTCCAAACCAATGTGACTTCCCTGCCCTTTTCCCAAACTCCCCACAGAGCTCAGCTCCTCAGGATTCCCCTCTCCTTGAGACATTTCCTCCTCTTGTAGAACCATGTTGTCTGGCATCCTTCTTGCCTAACCAGCTGCTTGTTCTCAGCTCACCCACATTTTTTAGATGCTACCTGTACACTTCATTCTCACAAACCTCCCTCTGCAAGTCCACCCTTCTTCCCTGAACTCTGAAAGGCATTTATTTCAGAACTGAACTCCTGATTCTCCCCCATCCAGGTTTATCTACCATGTTTACCTTTTAGCAAATGACACTAGAGCCACCCACTACTCAAGCCAGAAACCTAGCAGTTACTTTTTATTCTCATACCCCAAATTAAATTGTCTCATACCCCATCAGAAGTCATAACTCCAAAACATATTTTAACTCGAACCATTTCATTCTGTGAAATAAAACTCATATTTTATGGCAAAACAAGAAAAGTGTGAACATAAAACTTCTTCTCTGCCCTTTGGTCTCCTCTCTCCCACACTATGCTTTGTGTATTTGCATATGCATTGACCAGACCTCCCTCCTCCATCGGCAGGAATACCTGCTCAACCCTAAGGAGCAACAGTCTGTAGCATCAAGAAGAAGTGAAGTGAAGTGAAGTCGCTCAGTCGTGTCCAACTCTTTGCGACCCCATGGACTGTAGCCTACCAGGCTCCTCCCTCCATGGGATTCTCCAGGCAAGAGTACTGGAGTGGGTTGCCATTTCCTTCTCCAGGGGATCTTCCCAACCCAGGGATTGAACCCGGGTCTCCAGCATTCCAGGCAGACACTTTAACCTCTGAGCTACCAGGGAAGCAGAAGACAACTCCTTAAAAGGCAGAGCTGCTTCTGACCCTGTAATGGGTCACATGACCACAGGATGACTTAGCACTGGATTATATAAACTGCCAATAACACATCATCTGATGTACAGCCTTCTGTCTCAAAAAAAAAAAAAAAAAAAAAAAGAAAAGAAACAAACTTAATTGTGCCTTGATTTCTAAGTGGCAGAACAGTTTTCAGAGCTTTCTGAGATGCTCTTCCTGGGTTATAACCCCCAAATTTGACTCAAATAAAATTTTCCATTTCTTTCTTAGATTGACTAATTTTTCACTGACAATACCATTTCTTTATTCTCTAAGCCACCTTCACATGGGCTACTAAAATCTCTTCCTGCTTGCCTATCCATCATTCTTGCACCCAAATTTCCATATTTCATAAAAAGCAAAAGTAGGCTTTTAAAAGAGCAAATCAGATCACGTTGCTCCCCTGCTGAAAACTCTCCAATGACCTTTCATTACACCTAAAATAAAATCCAAAACCCTCACAGCAGCCTCGAAGCCCCTCCCTGTTCTGTCTTGCTCACCTCCACCTGTGCAATCCCATCTCGTGCAGCCCTCTGCACCACTCAATACACTTCAGCTATACTGACCTCCTTTTTCTGGACGTGATCAAGACCCTTCTCCTTAGAAGAAGTTCACATCCTAGTGTGCCTGGGTGGTCCACGTTTGCATCTGTTATCCTGATGTCCTACCCACTGTGTGTTGTCCCAGATTTGTCTTTTAGTTTAAAGCTAAGGCTTGTTAATAGTTACATTAAAATAAGCCAGGATAAGTTTAGTAGATCTTCACTTTGTACTTCCAGTTACCACCCTGGCCTTGTCTACTAGTGTGTGAGACACATGACAACTGAACTGAGTCCTCACTCTAGCAAACCGGTTACACCTGAAAGCTGACCTCACTGAGGATCCTGTTTTCCAGACCCTTTACAAAGGAAAAGGAACAAACAACCAGTGTTTTTTTCTAAACCAAATTACGTGGAAACAAGAGACCAGGGAGAGAGAACTCCTACAGTCTCAGGTGGTAGCAGGAGATGCAGTAACTGTCTCTGCCTCTACGATCTGAACATCAGAAAGAGACAAAGCTTCACCTCAGAGGGCTAATTCTGGTACCAGCCAGTGGGGCACAACCTTGGATGATATCCTGTGGACCACTGGACTTGCTTGTTTCTGGGTGTTGTATTCCAACAGCCAGAAACAAGCAAGTCCAGTAGCATACTTCTCAGAGGGAATTGTTTTGCCAGGATTCAGAAAGCGGTAGTGGATCAGATGGGGAGCAGACCACCAAATGTGACCGTGACCCTTTTTTTCGTGCAAGTTTGGCTTTGGAGAGTGCTCTGGGGCTTCTTGGTCCAGCCACTGAACTGGTTATCACTGGTTGCCAAATAAAATCCATTTCCCTCACACATCACAATTCAATTGAGAAATGGTTCGTTCTTGTTACACAGAATAAGAGAAGGTAACACTCCAAAATGACTATTTTTTAATTTGCAGTCAGCTAATGAGGCACCCACTTATTGAGGTCTTTCACCTTTCCAATTTTCACCTTTCCAAATGACCATAGAAAGGTCGACGTTGAGTTACTGGGCAACTTCTCAAGTAGTTGTAAGAGGATCAGCTTCCATGATTGCTCTCAATTGATCATTGTCAACTTCCAATGGCTGGCCACTAAGCTCCTCATCGTCAAGGCTCTCATCTCCTTTGCAAAACTTCTTGAACCACTACTGCCTGTACGTTCATTAGCAGTTCCTGGGTCAAATGCATTGTTGATGTTGTAAGCTGTCTCTGCTGCTTTATGACTCATTTTGAACTCGAAAAAGAAAATCACTCAAATTTGCTTTTGGTCTAACATCATTTCCACAGTCTAAAATACATAGAAAATAAATAGCAAGTAATAATTCATTAGCAAAAACACAAAGCAAAAAATGTGCATTAAAATGATATATAACATAACCACATTTACTTAAGAATGAATTCCAATATTAAAAGGCAAAGTGCAACAATGCAAAACTGCAATTACTTTAGCACCATCCTAATAATGGTGCATTTTTTTCACTCTACTCTGGATCATTTAACTGAATAGCTGGGTCTTCAAAACATGTAATAAATCTGAACCCACTCACTGCCTGCAAGATAACTCCTATAGAGCCTGTGACACCTCGTACATTCTGGGTAAACAGTAGCTAATACCTAGGATCACTGATTACCCAAGGAGTATCCAGACTATGTTAGGCTCCTAGGAGTTTCCAGGAAGTTATAGACCCTGATTTGTACACTCTGAGAGCTTACATTCTACTTGGGTTATAACTGGAATACATGTGAATCTGAATGACAACAAAAGTCAAAATTACTCAAAGGATGTAATCCAACAATAAATGCTGCAGGAGTTCAATGAAAGGGCATTATTTTACGCTGGATAATATTTTTTATGTAAAAATCAATGAGTTCATGATGGCACAATTGGTGATGGATAGGGAGGCCTGGCGTGCTGCAGTTCATGGGGTCGCAAAGAGTTGGACACAAATGAGTGACAGACCTGAACTGATGGCAATAGGTTACACAAATCTCAGTCAACGAAAGTAGTACCAACGCATCCCAAAAAGAAGGTCATAAATACTGAGAACAAGTTGAGTATTTGCATTTATTTTCTTTTCCTCTAAAAACAAATAATTTACTGTTGTAAGGTCAATTAAGGTATATACTGGAAAAACAGTAGGAATGTAGAAAAATACGATGACCATCCACACAGCCCCACAACGCTACATGCACGTCAGCAAACTGCTCTGGCACACAACCACACAGGACCAGAAGCTATATGACCAGTATCTCAGAGTAATAAAACTCAGGGATGCTAATTTATGCAAACCAAGCCTATAAGAGAGTAACTGCCCGTGGACCACTTCACACAGAGGAATGTAACTTCAGCTCATCTAAATTGTGCACTTTGGGACACATAGAGAAACAAAATCTTCATATAAACTGGGTGAGGATGTACCCAGAACAGTGGCAGGGCAGTGAATTTTATGATTTCTGCATGTTTGATGACATGAGATCTAAGGGCCTTAACAGGTCCATCCTCTTAATAAGGAAAGAGTCACCAAACAGCCCCAGAGCTGTTTGAACACCTAGAATACCTAGAACATGCACTGGCTCACAGCTGACATTCAGTGAATATTCACTGAATGACTGAATGAATGAAAGTTCCCCTAACAGTACTTTGATAATTGGTGCCAGGTTTGACTGTTTTTCTAAAATTTTTCCTGAAATGCTCTAAATTGCATTATTCCAAGCAACATGTTTTTAATGATAGACATTAATACCTTATTTCTTTATAGTCGAGATTCACAGGCTGGAAAGTCAGTTCTTTTAAAACAGGGTTATTCAAACTCAATGCTATTGATGTATTTAACCAGATAATTCTCTGTTGTGAAGAGCTATCCTCTACACTGTAGACAGCTTAGCAGTATCGCTGGCCTCTACCCACTAATGCCAGTAGTTCAGGCACACGTGCGCACACACACATATACACATACTCTCCTGTGTTTCCTATTAGTATCTACCTTTGTGATACAAGATTATGTTTCGTTTCATGGTTTTGAGGTAGTTCACTGTAACAAGACGAATGAAAAGAAGACTGGCTTGGGGTGGGGTAAGGCAGAATAGCGCAGATGACACCACCCTTATGGCAGAAAGTGAAGAGGACCTAAAAAGACTCTTGATAAGGAGAGTGAAAAAGTTGGCTTAAAGCTCAACATTCAGAAAACGAAGATCAGGCATCTGGTCCCATCACTTCATGGGAAATAGATGGGGAAACAGTAGAAACAGTGTCAGACTTTATTTTTTTGGGCTCCAAAATCACTGCAGATGGTGACTGCAGCCATGAAATTAAAAGATGCTAACTCCTTGGAAGAAAAGTTATGACCAACCTAGACAGCATATTCAAAAGCAGAGATATTACTTTGCCGACTAAGGTCCATCTAGTCAAGGCTATGGTTTTTCCTGTGGTCATGTATGGATGTGAGAGTTGGACTGTGAAGAAGGCTGAGCGCAGAAGAATTGATGCTTTTGAACTGTGGTGTTGGAGAAGACTCTTGAGAGTCCCTTGGACTGCAAGGAGATCCAATCAGTCCATTCTGAAGGAGATCAGCCCTGGGATTTCTTTGGAAGGAATGATGCTAAAATTGAAGCTCCAGTACTTTGGCCACCTTATGCGAAGAGTTGACTCATTGGAAAAGACCCTGATGCTGGGAGGGATTGGGGTCAGGAGGAGAAGGGGACGACCGAGGATGAGATGGCTGGATGGCATCTCAGACTCAATGGACGTGAGTCTGAGTGAACTCCGGGAGTTGGTGATGGACAGGGAGGCCTGGTGTGCTGCGATTCATGGGGTCGCAAAGAGTCGGACACGACTGAGCGACTGAACTGAACTGAACTGAAGGCAGAATAGAAGGAGTTTGAGAGGAAATAACAGTTGCTAAGAACAGCTAAGTTATTCAGAAATGTCCCCAGGCATTGTCAAATATCCCCTGGAGACAAAATTAACTAGTTCTTTAAAGTAACATCTCTCTCTTACCTATTAAGGACTAATTTCAGAATTTAACAGTCAGAGACTACTCAGTCTTCACTGTTGTGTCTCTTGAGCTTCACTCCTCCCCTAGGTACTGCCCAGGCCACCTGACCATTACATAGATACACCACCTACAGTAGTAATTTCAAGAGACAAAGAAAAGAAAAGAATCCAGATGGAAATTAAGTCCCTCACCTTCACCTACCCAATCCAAATGCACTCAGCCCTCCATATCCGAGGGTTCCATATGCACAGATTCAACCGGCCACGGACTAAAAATAGTTGGGGAAAAAAAATTCCAGGAAGTTCCAAAAAGAAAACCTTGAATTGTCAGTCAGCAACTATTTACATAACATTTACATTGTATTAGGTATTATAAGTAACCTAGATATGATTTAAAGTATACAAGAGGGTGTGTACAGGTTATGTACAAATGCTATACCATTTTACATAAGGGCCTTGCACATCTTCAGATTTTGGAATGAGGGTACAAGGAGGTTCATGAAACTAGTTCCCCCTACCCTGCAGGTATGAGGGATCACTGTAATGCCAAGGGTCACTGGAGATAGAGGGACAAGAATGCCGTTTTGTCAGTTGAGACTTATCAACACACTTTGTCAACTTCCACACAACACAAAATTTTGGGGAAAAATACAAGAATCAAGTAACCCCAAAAAGATGAAGTTTGACTACAATGACCATTCTCCCAACAAAGACTAGTGTGATTATCTCCAGCTTTCTTTAAAATCCAAACACTTTTGGCTTAGTTATTGGGAAGAATGAAAAACACTAAAGAATTTTAAAAAGTCAAAATTCTTAACCCACTGATCCAAAAACAAATTTATGAAACAAATATAAGCAATATAATATGACTTTTTACAATGTAAAGGGTTAGTCACTCAGTTACGTCTGACTCTTTGAGACCCATGGACTGTACCCCGCCAGACTCCTCGGTCCATGGAATTCTCCAGGCAAGAATACTGGAATGGGTTGCCATTTCCTTCTCCAGGGGAATCTTCCCAAACCAGGGATTGAACCCAGGTCTCCTACATTTCAGGTGGATTCTTTACCATCTGAATCACCAGAGAAACATGTCAAAGCCTCTTCATTTATATAACCATATTTCACAAATATAAAATAATGTAGCACATATTAAACACATAAGAAGGCAGAAATTGATACTTAGGCCAAATACAACTTGAGGTAAAGATTATTTTATAATTGAGAGAACAAGGACCCAGACTAATTAAACTGTCAAAGTTATAAATAATAGATTCAGGGTGCAAATCTTTGTTTTCCCAGCAACCCTACAGCACCTCCCTTGTGAGTGTAGGAAAACAAAATCTGCCACCTAAAATGTCTCCTGTGGATTATTTTGAACTGAAAACAATGAACGCCCAGAAGACTGAAGAAGAAACTTTGACCTTTCCCATAACTGCCCCCAAAATCGTTTAGATGGAGGGCCTCTTCATGAAGGGGGCTATCCCCCTAAATAACTACAGTAGGAACTAGGTGTGTATATAAGGAAGAAGCTGGAGAAGTCTGTCAAAATTCCTATTTCCCAGGCCTCTTCATGGCCCAGCAAATATTTATTCACCAAATATTTATTTTTCTACCTCATGGGCACTGCCTTCTTCCCTTCTGAAGTCCCAAACCACTACCCCCAACATCCTCTTTCTTCTTTAGCTAAAGATGGTATTTAAAGGTGAGAGTCTCAGCCATTTGAGGTAGTTATTCAGTTTTTCTTTCTGGATATCTCCCATTGTACACAGGTCATTAAAATTTTGATTTTCTCTTGTTAATCTCTCTCACGTCAACTCAATTCTTAGACAAGCCAGAAGAACCTAGAAGGGTACAGAAAACTTTCTTCCTGCCCAACATTAATATATCTTACTATTCATTTTTACTTCATAAAAACCTTAGAAACTACCATAACGTCTATAGCACATGCCTAAATTGTTGACACAGCAAACTCTGTTTGATCTAAAATATTTTAAAAAGTGAAGTGAAGTGGCTCAGTCGTGTCTGACTCTTTGCAACCCCATGGACTGTAGCCTACCAGGCTCCTCTGTCCCTGGGATTCTCTAAGCAGGAATACTGGAGTGGGTTGCCATTTCCTTCTCCAACTCAGGGTTCGAACCTGGGTCTCCCGTATTGCAGGCAGACGCTTTACCACCAGGGAAGTCAAAATATTTTAAAATACTATACAAATTTAAAGATAAACATTCTCAATGATTTGTTAAACTTTAATGTAAGATTTTGATGGTCTTAAAATGTAAGAAAACAATGTAAAAGACCAAGAAAAAAATTAAACACTTGGTCAGAATTTCCATTTAGTCATATGTTGGAGTGATTTAGCTACACGTAGTCAGTAAATCAAACATATGATCAAAACCTAATAAAATAACTATGTATAAGACATTAGCACACTTGAGACATGTTTAGTCCTATTCAAAGGGAGTGGAATGTTTTTAGGGGAGTGGAATGTTTCTCTGTGTGTTTTTCTTGACAAAATAGGGACTTTAATCCCAAGTAAACTCTAGGAGACAGATGGTCTCTCCCCGCCTATAGATCAGGTCTCATAAAGTCACGAATATTTTTGTTTTAAAGTCAGACGTGGTATTTCAACAACTTTTTATTATACCTTAGAACTAGAAACAACTGCCTTCAGAGACATTTTCCTGTTCATCCTGAATCTTTTATCTTGTCCTCAAATGACCAGTCAGGAAAATAAGAAGAGTTTAATGTTCCAAGAGTCACAACAACGCCGTTCAGATAAGTACTGGGAGCCAGGACGTGTCGAAAAAAAGCTTTGATTTATTTCAGGAGAGCACTAAGAGAGACTCATTAGCTAAATTTTTCAGTCAGTAAGTGTGGTTTAAATATAAATGATAACATCAGTTCAACCTTCAGAACTTTTCCAATTCCAATTGCCTACAAGAAAACCACAGGCTACTTACACTTATCACTAGTAACCAACCTTTCTGCAGAAACTGCTCTTTCTGAAATACTTAAAGAAAGAATAATAAAGGACAACAGTCAGAAATGTAAAGACTCACAATTTTGACCTTTGTTATTTGCCTAGCACCCACTGAAAAACCCTTGAGCCTGACTGTGCTTGCTTACAAGTATGTCATTAACTTTGAGCAGAAGAAACAATTAGCACATAATCAACTATCAATTATCCCAAGTCTAAGTCTCTCCTGGCTGGATCTGTCTTGTTTTGACTTATTTTTTGTTTAATAAGTGCTTAGAACCACACATTATTTTTCACAAAGAGAAAAGTATAAAAACTGTACTGATCTATGTGACTTATCATAGTTAACAAACAATTTTTAAAAAGAAAAAAAAAGTTGCAGTAAAACACATTGCTGATGTGGAATAGTTTCAGAAGATAGGTGGTCATCAGTATGATGACCTCACATAATGAGTCCAGAAGTATTCCTTCCTCTGCAATTTTTTAGAATAGTTTCAGAAGGATAGGTGTTTACTCTGAATGGTAGAATTCACCTGTAAAGCCATCTGGTCTTAGATTTTTGTTCGTTGGGAGTTTTTAAATTACTGATTCAATTTCAGTGCTGGGAATTGGTCTATCTGCATTTTCTATTTCTTCCTGGTTCAGCCTTATGAGTATCTAAGAATATGTCTGTTTCTTCCAAGTTGTCCGTTTTATAGGTGCATAGTTACTGTCGTGGTCTGGGCACAGGGTGGAAAAGAATTTCCAGACATGAAAGAGAATGAAAGGGAAATAAAGTTTATTAGAGTGGGAGACGCTATTAGAACAGCGGGCCAGATCAAGGGAGAACCGACATTGAACAGGGGTCCTTAGTCCACTTTTATACCCAGGGTACAAGGAGTAGAATAAGGGTCTTGCAAGTCATTTGCTGATTGGATAAGGCACGTATACTGGGTTGGGGGAAGAGTAAGGCAAATACCTTCTCCCTAATGGGGTAGGAGGGGACATAGGTTATACTGCTCAGGAGGACCTGAAATCCATTAATAGTTACAACATTGGGGAGGGAAGACAATAAGGGTCTGGTTTTTCTGTTCCTGCATTCCAAGACCCTCCTTGGCTTTACCTACTCTTTCATCGTTGGGTCACCACAGTTACTAACAGTAGCCTCTTAGGATCTTTTATATCCTTGTAACTTCTTTTTCATTTCTGATTTTATTGATTTGGGCCCTTTTTTTCTCAGTGAATTTGGCTAAAGGCTTATCAATTTTCTTTATTTCTTCAAAGAACAGCCTTTAATTTCATGGATCTTTTCTATTGTTATTTTAGATACCACAAAAATAGAAATTTATAGGCCAATATCACCAATGAACACAGTTACAAAAATCCTCAACATACTAGCAAACAGAATCCAATAAGGATCATAAACCATGATCAATGGAAATTTATTCCAGGGATACAAGATTTTTTTTAATATCTTCAAACTAATCAATGTGATACATCACATTAAAAAATTGAAGAATAAAAACCATATGATCACCTCAATAGATACAGAAAAAGCTTCGAATAAAATTCAACATCCATTTATGATTTAAAAAAAACTCCCTAGAAAGTGGGCACAGAGGGAATATACTTCAACATAATAAAGGCCACATATGACAAACCCAAAGCTAACATCATACTGAACAGTGAAAAGCTGAAAGCATTTCCTCTAAGATCAGGAACAAAACAAGGATGCCCACTCTCATCACTTTTATTCAACATAGTTTTAGCAGCAGCAATCAGAGAAAAAAATAAAAGGAATTCAAATTGTAAAAGAAGTAGTAAAACCATCACTGTTTGCAGATGACAGAATATATACACAGAATGTCCTAAAAATGCTACCAGAAAACTACTAGAGCTCATCAATGAATTCAATTAAGTTACATGATACAAAATTAATATAGAGAAATTTGTCATATTTCTATACACTAACAATGAAATAGCAGAATCAGATATTAAGGAAACAATCCCATTGACTATTGAATCAAAAAGAATAAAATATCTAGAAATAAATGTACCTAAGGGAGCAAAAGACCTGTACTCCAAAACCTATAAGACATTGGTGCAAGAAATTGAAGACCAAATGAATGAAAAGATATACCATGTTTTGGACTGAACAAATCAATATTGTTAAAATGACCATTCTATACCAGGCAATCTATAAATTCAATGCAATCCCTATCAAATTATCAGTGCCATTTTTTATAGTATTGGAATGAAAAAAATTTTTTTTTATTTCTGCTGCTGCTGCTAAGTCGCTTCAGTTGTGTCTGACTCTGCCCATAAATGGCAGCCCACCAGCCTCCCTCATCCCTGGGATTCTCCAGGCAGGAACACTGGAGTGGGTTGCCATTTCCTTCTCCCTATGTTTTGGACTGAACAAATCAATATTGTTAAAATGACCATTCTATACCAGGCAATCTATAAATTCAATGCAATCCCTATCAAATTATCAGTGCCATTTTTTATAGTATTGGAATGAAAAAAATTTTTTTTTATTTCTGCTGCTGCTGCTAAGTCGCTTCAGTTGTGTCTGACTCTGCCCATAAATGGCAGCCCACCAGCCTCCCTCATCCCTGGGATTCTCCAGGCAGGAACACTGGAGTGGGTTGCCATTTCCTTCTCCCATGTATGAAAGTGAAAAGTGAAAGTGAAGTCGCTCAGTTGTGTCCGACTCTTAGCGACCCCATGGACTGCAGCCTACCAGGCTCCTCCATCCATGGGATTTTCCAGGCAAGAGTACCGGAGTGGGTTGCCATTTCCTTCTCCATTTTTTATTTCTATGGAAACACAAAAGACTTTGAACACAAAACACTAAAGTCTTTGAAAAAACCAAGCAATCTTGAGAAAGAACAGAGCTGGAGTACTCATACTCCCAGATTTTATACTATATTACAAAGCTACAGTAATCTAGACAGTATGGTACTGGCACAAAAGCAGAAATACCGATCAATGGACAGCATAGAAAGTCCAGAGATACATCCATGCACCTATGGTCAATTAATCTACAACAAAGGAGGCTAGAATATAAAAGAATAGAATAGAAAAGACAGTCTCTTCAATAAGTGGTGCTGGGAAAACAGGACAGCTAAAGAATGAAATCAGAACATTCTCTAATACCATATATGAAAATAAACTCAAAATAGATTAAAGACCTAAATGCAAGACCAGATTACCATAAAACTCCTAGAGGAAAACACAGGCAGAACACTTTCTGACATATTGCAGCAATATTTTTTGGATCTGTTTCCTAGAGTAATGGAATTAAAGACAAAAAATAAACAAATGGGGCCTGTGTGTATGTGTGTGTGAGCTCAGTCACATCTGACTCTTTGCGATCCCATGGACTATAGCCAGCCAGGCTCCTCTGTCCGTGGAGTTTTCCAGGCAAGAATCCTGGAGTGGGTTGCTATTCCCTTCTCCACAGGATCTTCCCAACCCAGGGATGGGACCCATGTCTCTTAAATTTCCTACACTGGTAGGCAGATTCTTTACCATTGCACCACCTGGGAAGCTTTAAATGGGGCCTAATTAAACTAAAAAACTTTTGCACAGCAAAGGAAACCATAAACAAAGTGAAAAGACAACCAACAGAATGGAAGAAAGTGTTTGCAAAGCAACTGACGAGGAACTCATTGCCAAAACACACAAATAGCTCATATGGTTCAATATCAAAAATGGACAAACAACCCAATCAAAAAATGGGCAGAAGTTCTAAACAGACATTTCTCCAAAGAAAGCTGATGACCAACAGGCACAAGAAAAAATGTTCAACATCACTAATTATTCAAGAAATGCAAATCAAGATAATAATAAGGTATTACCTCAAACAAGTCAGAATGGCCATCATCAAAATGTCTCAGTTCAGTTCAGTTCAATTCAGTCACTCAGTCATGTCTGCCTCTTTGTGACCCCATGAATCACAGCACGCCAGGCCTCCCTGTCCATCACCAACTCCCGGAGTTCACTCAGACTCACGTCCATTGAGTCGGTGATGCCATCCAGCCATCTCATCCTCGGTCGTCCCCTTCTCCTCCTGACCCCAATCCCTCCCAGCATCAGGGTCTTTTACAATGAGTCAACTCTTCGCATAAGGTGGCCAAAGTACTGGAGCTTCAGCTTCTGCATCATTCCTTCCAAAGAAATCCCAGGGTTGATCTCCTTCAGAATGGACTGGTTGGATCTCCTTGCAGTCCAAGGGACTCTCAAGAGTCTTCTCCAACACCACAGTTCAAAAGCATCAATTCTTCAGCGCTCAGCCTTCTTCACAGTCCAACTCTCACATCCATACATGACTACAGGAAAAAACCATAGCCTTGACTAGATGGACCTTAGTCGGCAAAGTAATGTCTCTGCTTTTGAATATACTATCTAGGTTGGTCATAACTTTTCTTCCAAGGAGTAAGCGTCTTTTAATTTCATGGCTGCAGTCACCATCTGCAGTGATTTTGGAGCCCAAAAAAACAAAGTCTGACACTGTTTCTACTGTTTCCCCATCTATTTCCCATGAAGTGATGGG